>JANTPZ010103452.1:0-19536 GCA_025593235.1 Vachellia pachyceras
ACGGCGAAGGATGATGCAGACCGAAAATTGCAGCTTCTCCAACATTGGGTTTGGGAATGGATGGCTTTGTGGAAGTTTCAGGTGGCGTCATGGCTGAGAGAGAAGAATCTCTGCGTGGTCTCTGCTCTCCTTGCGGCGTCGATGGATGAAGATGGAATGGTTGTCGTGAAGGTAGAGAATGAAAATGGAAGGGGGGAGAGAGAGAGGTGGGTTTTTACAAAAAGCTATTTTTGCTAACGGTTTATCCAAACGTAACTGCATTTTTGCCAACGGCTTATCCAAACATAAAATTTTTTCATTCTCCCAAAAATCATTTTCAAAAGTCATTTTTTCCAACGGTCGTTCTCCCAACGGGCTCTCCAAACAGAGCCAATGTTGACTCCCAATCTTCTGTTTGATTGTTTTTAACCAAGCGGGTGCAAATACAACATTTTTATCCTTCCTTGGTTAAGTATACATTCTATACTGAATATAAAAGTTCGTTTATAAAATAAATTACACTATAAATGAGATCTTATATTTAGGATTTGAGAAAATAATTTAGTATATTCCATTTTATCTTTAATATAAAAGTTAGATAATTAATTTTTGTATAATAAAAAATTAGTTAAATCATTTACTTATAATAAATACGTGTTAGATTTCCAAAGAATAACACTTCTACGTGTATGATAACTTCCATTAAAAAAAAAAAGAGCCACTAGCTACGTGCAATTAATGGGATATTTTAATAATCTTTCCCTTTTGATTCCTACATATTACATGGTTAATTTGTGACGAAGTAAATCATAAAATTTATTCACGAGTACGTAAGAGCAAAGATTCAGGAAAAACACGTACATAAATAACAAAATGGTTACACAAATATAAGACAGCCCCAATAACCATCTTCACGAGTACGTAATTCTTGCTCAGCATAAAAATTTTGAAGTATTTGCGTTTATGGATTATTCTGATTGGCTAGTTTTGTATTATGAGAAATGCAGGATCATATGAATGAAACAATGTCAAAAATAACAAAACTTATGGAGAAGAAGAGTTAGACAATCCAAACAGATTTATTGGGAAATAAAATAAAAATGATAATGGATATATACACTCGTTCATGCTTCATAAAATCAAGCTAGCAATCACACATATAATAGCAAAAGCATAAAATACAAACCACACAGTAAAAGTAAGGAAAACTGATCCAACAAACATAATTGCCAACCTGTTATGGAGACATTGAAGTTTTAGTTACAATGTCATGTTGGGATTTGAGTGAATGACCCTTAAAGTATTTGGTAGGAAACTTGAATAAGGAAAGATGAACTTCAATGAAAGGAAACTTTTATTCGAAACTGAATATATGGAATACACTAATTTTTGTATTTCTTTCATACATTCAAATTCCTTACTCACACACTTCGCCTAACTCACTCAATTCTCTCAACTCTCTCAATTCTCAATTCTATCACTTATCTCAACTCTCTTACTTTTCAACTCTATAACTTCTCTCAACTCTCAAATTCTACTTCATACTCACCCACACATCTCATATTTATACTCTTCTACCTCCTTAATGAACAGTGGAGATCATTTTAATCTTATGGCTTACATTTTACATCTAAAAAATTCTATACAAATCGAAAAATATCATACATGTTCTAGAACTTTCTATGCTATTCTAGAATACACTAATCTCCATAAGCTTCTGGAACACTCTGTAAGTTTACACAATCTTCCAAAACCTTCTAGAGGCTTTCACAATATTCTAGAATCTTCCATAGGCTTCTACAACATTCTAGAACCTTTCATGATATTCCCAAAATTTCTAGAGAGAGTTGTTGATTATTTAATATGTCCCATGCTACTTCTTTCTTTATTTTTCTTGTTAAGTATATATATATATATATCTTTCTTTTGTTAATCCCTTTTAAAGCATTGTCCAATGCTAAATATGTACAACTTCCAGTCAGGATTTAAATATTAGTTCGTCGTAATATAAGAAATTAACCCATCATGTTAAACTTAATCCCTATTGGTCTTCTATAAAATTAGGGACCTCTCTTATCGTAAGCTTTTTAATTGAGCATAAGGAAATGTAAAATTACTCCACGGTTTTGACAGGCCCTTCACTGTAAAGATTAGGAAAGGTTAGTGGATTAATAGTCATTATAATTAGTTCCTTTGTGCATATGTTTGTTTCATATTATTATTTATACCAGCAAAAGGTCTGATTGTTGATTATCATGTAAGAAGCAAATGATCTCCGGTTTAGCATTTGAGCAGGGGAATGCAATTGTCAATGAGCCCCAAAAAAAAAAAAGATAAAGATGTTCAAATGACCAATGCAATGTTATGATATCAGAACTCCCCCCCCCCTTTTGACCTGATATGTTATAACCTCAAACATTCGTCTATGCTTCAAAAAATGAGGCAAAACCATCATCGTACAGGCCTAAGTACCAAACACAAAAAAAGAAAAGAAAGAAAGGTAAGGAGGACCTGACATAACAAAATTAACGTTATTGTGTCCGTTTAGTAAAGCGGTAGAGAAGTATTTTACCATTTACGAGGTAAATGTATGAAGGAGATTATCTCGTTTTACGGAAAAACACTGTTGTGCGTGGTTTTAGAGTGTTGAGAAGCTTTCCCAAACATCCAATTGTAATGTGTTTTACAATGATTGTTACTGTTTGTACTTTTCTTTTAGTAGATTTGGTTCTTCAACCGAACAGAGTCTCTGATGTACACATGGTTTTTTGGGTAATAGAATAACCACTTTTTAATGCAAAAAAAAAAAAAAAAAACTAAAGTAGTGTGTCAGAGTTGCTGAGGGAAATTACAAATTGAAGCCTTGGCTTAGGTCATTTCTCAACTTGAATTAATTAATCACTTTTAAGGATTTGTATGTAAGTGATTTTTAAGATGATTTTAAAGATGTTTCAAACTCTCAATTGAAATAGCTGTAAGCTTTGAGACAAAAATATAAGATCTTGTATCAATATATATATATATATGATGTAAGATATTTAAATAAATAATTTTTGGTCAAAAAAAAAAAGATATTTAAATAATTTTTTTCCGTTCCAGCTCATATTTAAACCCTGAACCCTGCGGCGACAAGACCCCAAACCTCCGAGTGAAGCAGGGACGCTTGTTTTTCCTTCCCCTTCTTCCCCCAAAGAGAGAACTTCGCCCTTCGTTGACACTTCTCTGGGTCGGGGATTAGCATGCCAAATACTAGTGGGCCGACATGGAAATACGTAGTACTTTAATGTAAATGAAAGTAAAGTAAATACGTGAAGCATCTCATTTTATAGTCGGTCAAAAAAAAAAAAAAGAAGCATCTCATTTTATAGAAAAAAAAACACTCACACCAAACGGGGCAATTTATCTCTCAGCTGAAAGCACTTGGCCTGCTTTGTTTCGAGGTTGTATTTAGTTCAAAGTTTCGCCTATCCTGTTTATTTCAAAGAAGAGGGTACATCTTCTTCCTTGGTCCATTTTCCTTTTCTGAAAGTACCAAGCCACTCAGAAATTCTTTTTTATATTTTTGTTACTGATTATTATTACAGGTTGCAAAATTGGCTCTCAATTTGGAACTTACAGAACACACATACTCTTTTAACTACTTACTTTGACCGTAAAGAAGTTTTTTAGGTACTGGTACAAATGGCTATTGACGGATGTTATAGCCTTCATTCAGCTGTTGAGAGATTTCTGGACCGTTTCCAAAACTTCAATCTTTCCCGGCGTTTTATTCCCTGACAAGAAAGGTATAGATTATATTTCATCACGCTTATTGTATTTTAATTAATCTTAGAGAAGGTATTTACAAGGGGGCATGTACAAAATATTGGTCTTTAAATGCTTTTGTTTTTCCTGCAGGGACAATTGGTTACTGAAGAGGATGTTGTAAATAATTTTGTGGGTGTCTTTCTGCACCCTTCCCATACTATTCCATTGATGGGATGTTTCTGTCCGATTGCCCGAAAATTTACCGATAAAACTATTGACCTGCTTCGGCTTGTGCCAAATTTAAGGTCTAATCTTCAGAATACTATCATGGAAGATGATTTTGTATGAAATTGTGAATGTGATTGAGTTTTATAGCCAGCATGGAGGGGGTCTAGATCTTCATGAACTTCCTTGTCTGGCCTTCTGTCGCGCTCTTGACATGGCTCCTTTTCTACTGAGGTTAGTTCTTCCCTGTAAAATTTTGCATGAACCTGGTTTTATTTAATTTTACCCCATCAACTTGAACCTTCTAGTTCTCCATGCATCCTTATTCGCTCCCTATATATTTTTATCTGTAATAATCCTATGAATAGGGACGAAGGAATTTAGTGTTAATTATTATTCTTGAAAACTTAGAAAGCATTTGTCTCTTTAGTTTATATGGAAATAATCTTGTATGAAATCTTGTTTGAGGTTAACTTTCAAGTGTCCAGAGAAGTCTGAAGTCGCTCTACTATTACAACAGGTTCATGTATTATTTTGGTTTGGCAAGCTGTTAATAGAGATTTATTTGATTCTGGAGTATAGGCAAAAGAGTTATTTAATTATATGAACACATATATATGCATTGTTCCCCAGGAAACAAAATTCTTGATTAGGCAAACCATATTTGCTCAAGTGCTTTGATTCCAGTGTTTTCCAGTAAATATATTGTCATATTAATTCTTTTGATGATATACTTTTTTCTCATTGTTGAAAATAACTTCTCCAATTTTGCGTTTTTAAGAAATTTCCCATTAAATGAGGAAAGGAAAAGCCAGAAGAAAGAAAAAAAGGAAGGGAGAAGTGTCATTCAGTTATCAAATATCCTTCTCCTGGAAAAGTATTAATAATTATCAGGAATAGGACTTCATTAAATAGTTCTCCTCTATTAGGAAATTCACTTTAGAATGTCTTGGCTATTTTTGATCTTTTTAGAAACGTTGGATATATAATGATGTCTTTTCTTATATGCATTGTTCTCAGGGATGGCCAATGATGATTGCTGATTGAAACTTCGCGATTTGGCTTTTCATCAGTTTTATTATGATATTGTTTGATATGATTAATCTGGCTAATTGGTTCAGTTCTGTATTAAACTACTTCAAGTTTGCTCCATCTCCGTTTCAACGATTTTCAATGAAAGAAGCTATCCCATCAATGTGGGTTAAGGTCGGTAGAAGTTTTCTGATATTTTTTGGGTGCACATATTTTAATCTATGGGTCAATTTAGGGTTCGGCCACATCTTGTTAATGGGTTGTGTCCATTTTACCCCCAGATTGGAGCCCATGAACTACTTATTGCCCAAATATCATACCGTTTCCTTATCATGAAGACTGAGATTTTCTCAAGGCTCTGGGACTGGTCATGTTTCATGGACCTCCTGGAAGAGCCCACTAGCATCAGTGAATGTGTGACAACTGAAGCAACAGTCCTGATTTGGTGTGGGGTGCGAATAATAACCATTGTCTTCAAATTGAATTATAGGGCCTGTGAAAACTTGAATATTGGATCAGAAGAAGCATCTAAGTGTCTATTGCGGTTGGTAGTGAGTGCTTCTTTTCTGCTGGATATTTCTATCGAAATATAGTTCTGGTTACATCACAATCTTCATCTTCTGTTTTCTGTTGGGAAGCATTCTGCCAGGATACATCAATAGATAAAGCTTGATTGTATTTCAGGCCAGTGGTGCAACATATGCCAGGTTCTTTAGATAGAAGCATGGGTTTAGCCAAGAGACCTGTTTAAAGTCCTTTGGTCTCGATTCTCACGCCGTTAGCTTGTCAAAGTTGCATGGGGCTGAGCCACCTTTGAGGAGTCAAAAACTTGCCACATGGTACAGCCTATTTTATTTTGAATTTAACCATTCCTTTTGTCTTTTTTCCTCTGGTCAATTCTGATTCTGTTTGGTATTTAACTGATTACTGTTTATTCATGTGCCATCATGGGGAAAATAAAGTATTTTTTAAATGCTTTTTTTGGTTCTTCACAACTTGGTTTATGTTTTGTAGCTTCTCATTGGCAACTCTTAAGTCTTGCTGATATTCTGATAGGGATTTTGTATGGGCAAAGTCCCACATCGAGTAGTATGGGCTGCTTGATGGGGTATATAAACTCTTGGCTCTCATACCTCAACAGCTAGTTTTTGGGGGAAGGCTCTCCAAGGGTTTGTGTGTCTATCATTGGTATCAGAGCCGGTTGTCGACGTTGGTGAGAGGGCTACCCACGGAGGGTTCTGACCGGCAGGAGGCCGAGTGAAGTGTCGTGGAGTGTAGCCGACGTCTCCGGGGAGGGTGCATTGATAGGGACTTTGTATGGGCAAAGTCCCACATCGAGTAGTATGTGCTGCTTGATGGGGTATATAAACTCTTGGCTCTCCTACCTCAACAGCTAGCTTTTGGGGGAAGGCTCTCTAAGGGTTTGTGTGCCTATCATTGGTATCAGAGCCGGTTGTCGACGTTGGTGAGAGGGCTACCCACGGAGGGTTCTAACCGGCAGGAGGCCGAGTGAAGTGCCGTGGAGTGCAGCTGACGAGACGTTGGCTCTCCGGGGAGGGTGCATTGATAGGGACTTTGTATGGGCAATGTCCCACATCGAGTAGTATGGGCTGCTTGATGGGGTATATAAACTCTTGGCTCTCCTACCTCAACAGCTAGCTTTTGGGGGAAGGCTCTCCAAGAGTTTGTGTGCCTATCATATTCTTTCTGTCCTGTGTGGATTTTGCTGAAGTTTTTTATCTCTTCTGTGTTTCAGTAATGATGAATCTAATAGTAATACATTCATATTGACATCAAAAGTAAAGAAAAGTTTTGAGAGGGTGCTGTTGGCACTAAGTCAGAAGTGGCCTGTACTTTTATTTGGTCCTTCTGGTTCCGGAAAATCTTCTCTCATTGCCAAACTTGCTCGGGATTGTAATAACCAAGGTATGTTTAGATCTACAAGCCTTATTTTTTATTTTTAAATTTCCTGTCCTCTTACTCATCTATGAATTGTTGACTGTGTTGAGTTAGAATGCCGTTTTTCTCATTATGTTGTGTAAATTGTTAGTACATGCTTCGTGGGAAATGGCAAGTCGGGACCAAATGTTTACTAGTTGCTGTTCTAGTTTGGCTGCATTTTGTGGCTGCACTATTTTTTGTGTGCTGTTTGTATCCATGTCTCTTGAAGTGATTTCAACTTTAAACTTTCATGAAAAAAAAATAGTCAATATAACTAATTCATGAAAATGTTGGAAACTAAGCGTTTATGATTTCCACAGATTGAAGTGCTGTTTGTACCCATGTCTCTTGAAGCGTTTATGATGTCCACAGATTGAAAGATTTGGTTCTTGAATTCCTTGCTCCTCTGCTCAGAGATCTGTATATTCATTCCAGTGCTGCTGGAGAAGGTAATTATTTGCTGCTGTTTCTTGCTTTTTAATTAGTATATTTTTATGGATTCTGCGCCTGTTTTTGGCAGGTACAAAATTCTATATAGATTCTTGCAAAATTATATATTGATTTATCGACTCTGTCAAATTCATTTACAACGGAAACATTTTCAGAGTGGAAAGAATTTTCTGCTGAGGAGATATCCACTGACAAAGTAATAGTCAAAAATGAATTCCTTACTTTTTGTGGTCTTGTGCGTACTTAATCTCCCCCGTCCTCATGCTATACTTGTTGGGTTTATGAAATGAAATGTGTACATCTATCAGATGGAAGCTCCTGAAGCATGTGAAACATCAGTGGAAGAGTGGAAGCAGCTGGAAGAGTATACCCTGAGCAGTGTGGTTCTTATTCACAATAAGTTATTTGGATCTGCTGATCTAGTCAAAACTGCGAGTGCCTGTGGATCTTTGTCAGCATATACTAGAAAACAGAATCTAATTATCTATTTGAGTTTGAAAGATTCCAACCTTAAGTGCTGTTCCTGAGCTGAAAATTTTTTTCACGGATTTCCTATACAGAGATCAGCAAAATTTTAATAACTCATGAAAATTTGGTTAAAAGAGTTGTAAGTTGGTTAGCTTTTTGTTAACGCTCAGTGTGAAGTGAAATTTGTTTCACCAAAAAAAAGAAGGGCAGCTCTAACTTGTGCAGTCTGCTTTACGTATTGTGTTTCGGTTTATAGGATTAATTTTTTTTAAGACAAATTAGCAATTTTTTTAAGACAAATTAGCAATGTTGTTGGTAGTCTCGTTTTACTTTATGCCTATGAAAAATTTCCTATATAATTTGCAGTTCAATTTAATTTCCATTGTCATTACTAATGACATAGAACATTACTGGCCACAGGATGACATCTGAAATGTTGACACCCCTCACCACCATGAAAAAAATGTCTTTCCCCCTTACGTTCGATGTGTTCAGTGTCAGTACTGTTATTGAACCATTGAATAATTTCCCATGTATTCTTGACAGCTTAGTTGAAATTTTGATCAGGTAGTTTATTAGCTGTCATTTGAATAAATATTTTGGTTCTAGGTATTGAAGAAATGATACATTTTCTTTATGATTCTTTTGTGTGTGTGTCTGTGTGTGTGTGTGTGTGTCTCTCTCTCTCTCTCTCTCTCTCTCTCTCTCTCATTTTCCTTTATATTTCTCCTTAATGGATTCCATTGTAATATGATGCCTCTTATTTTATTCAGCCTGGAACTTTAGAAGTTTCTGATGAGGATCGATTACTTTCCTTCTGTGACTCATACGCACTGGGCATTGATTTAATCATAGGTAATCGTCAACACATGATTGCATCTTGCTTCCTGAATAATGCTTATGTTCTTTCTGTCACAAGGTTCATGCTGTTTTGTTTTCTTCCCTTAGGTGCTTGGACACCATTCTTGTCCATTTTAGATGCTAAACTCATGCCAGAGCACTTACTTTATCTTTGTATGGACTATGGGCACAAGTTCCTCTCGTTTCACAGATCTGCTAGGGGATAAAATTTTTACAAGGTTTTGCCACCGTAGTTAGATTGATATTTTGATCTCCTCTGCCATTTTGCTGCCCTTTCCATGGCTGATTGCTGCACGACACGTGCTTGAAAATTTACGTAATTTATTTTCTTTCTTGGGCCAAGGATTCATATGCTTCTGAGATGGCAAAAATGGTGGAAGCGCTTGCTCCTCTCCAGCAGAGGATTTTCTCCCTCAATGAGTTGCAAGATCATAATGATGTTCATAAAATATCAGATATAGTGACATGCTCTTGAGCCTTCCTTCAGTGACTCCCTTGGCAAAGGTAATCCAATAACAATCATGGCTCACTACTTCCAATGCATGTTTCCTGTACTTTTTTTTTTTGAAATACAACTATTAAATTAATCCTCTGGAATTCTAATGCCTGGGCCCTGGAGTTCTCTTGCAATTGACATCTAGCTCTTGCATATGCTTTTAAAATGTTTTTAGGTAATTTGCTTTAAAAATAATTTTAGATGGGTTTCCCATTTGTCTGTATTGAACAGAAAATTTGTTTGTCTCATGATTATTGCATGCCATGTGTTCCTTTAAGATTAGTAGATACCATGCGTTCTCTTCTCATTCTTACCATATCAAGGGTTCCTCTATATTTAACCAGTGTGATCATTGTCGTCATCATAATTTGGTCAGCTTTACCTTTACCAGTTTGTTGTTTGTCTTTAACATCTATTCTCATTTAAAAGTTTGTAATTTTAAAAATTGAATCCAGAAGCTTTGTGGTTCTTAGTAATATGCAAGGTATACATGATAGTCTCTCTTTTGTAGACTTTTTCAGGGTTGCAGTTTTAATGCACAAGGCTCAAGCTATGCAAGAAAGTGGCTCAAAAATCTGCTTTTTATGTATGAAATCTCTTGTGATTGTTATTGCTGTGGTTAGTTGATTCCTGTGTTAATAGTCCCATATCTTGTGATTGTTATTGCTGTGATTAATTGATTCCTGTGTTAATAGTCCCCTTTCAAACAGGTTACAGGTGAATTGGAACCTGTTTTTGAACTGTTATCTCTAGAATCTTGGTCTGGTTTGCTTGATGAGGTGGCGGATCAGTATGAGAACAATGCTGGGAAAGTAAGTGGCAATTGTCTTTTGGTTTGTTGCTGTTATTCATAATAATCTTCTTCTTCTAAGCCTGAGTTATTTACAATTGTCAAATTGGTGGATTTACTGTTGTCCTACAGATTTTAAAGACTTATGAGTAATTAGGTAATAAATATTGGTGCATCATGCTGGTATTTTAAATTCCAAAAGACTCTTTTGCTCTGCTTGATTCTATTCAAATGTTGTCTCATTTAGTTAGGAATACTTAAGATTTCTTGATCCTTCCAGGGTGTGCTGTAAATTTCATTTATGGGATTGAATTCTTAGCCACTCTTGCTAGGGAAAAATTACTTAATTTTTTTTCGGTGATTAAAATCTTGTTTAAATATAAAGTCTTTTAATTTGACAGCATTGAGTTAATATTATTATCTGTTGAGATTTGTTTGCCTGACAAGCCTCTTTCTCTTGATATGTCCATCATGTGTGATTCTGACTTGAGCATATTTTTCCTAATTCTCTCCCTCCCCTCCTCACTTTGGGGAAGCACTTCCATAGAAGTGTTTGATCATCTCAGCATGAAAGAGTTACAAATGATTCTGATGTTTATACGGTGGTGTGCTATTTTTATTGCATTCTTTACTGTTTTAATATTGTAGCAGCTCGGTAATTTTTCCGCACATGATCTACACTCTTTTTTTTTTTTTTGAATACCTTAAATATCTTGATCTTGGTAGGAAGCTGATGGAGTACTGCTTGTTGGATAAGTACTTAAACTGTACAAGAATATAGCACATTGTTGTAGTTCTGGTTTCTTCTCGTATATCAGCAATGTTGGTTTTATCAAGATCAAATTTAGAAAAAGGGTCACCTTACGAGATGTAATTTTTATAGTGTGAGAAGATATGGATTTCTTGTATTTCTGTATGAGGATTGCAGAATATATACCCAAGAGAGCAAAAAAGAGGAGCCCAAGAAATCAGGGATACAATAAAAGACAAAATCAGATCCTAGATTAACTCCTATAAGTGTGACTATTTACATCATAATCTAATAATATCTTTACGTTATTGAAATAATGCTATGCTAAGTAAATGTTGAAGTTATAGTTTTTCTCTTCAATATGGATGCTGTTGAGAAACCTATCAAATAAGCATATATTATCTAGAATCAGAGTTATTTTCGTTCAGTAGTTAGTTATCCTTTATAATACTCTTCAGGTTTTATCTTGTGGATTAATAATTTTATGGCTAGTTTCTTTGTGCATATATTTATTTAATATTATTATGTTTATTAGCAGAAGGATCTAATTGTTGACTATTATATTGGAAGCAGATGATCTCTAATTTAACATTTGAGCAAGAGAACACAATTGTGAATGAACCAATTCTTGATCTGTTGAAGTTCTTGATTGACAAGCTAGATTCTGCTGGTGCTAAAGCACGGCTTCCATCAGGTCATAATCCCCTAGAACAACTTGTTTTGGTCATTTCAGATGTTCAGTTTCATGAACAGGTCATTTAAAGTTTTTACGCTTATCTTTCTAATTTTTGAATCTATTCCTTTATCATCACCGATTTTAAATGTTAATACATCTAATTCCAGGATAATCTGAAGTGGATTCGAGACCTCAACCATGAATCGAATGGTTGCTTTCTTGGTTTTAGACAATTCTCAAGACTCGATTATGGATCGCACGGTGTTCTGTATTTCGTTGTATGATATTTACGAGTATATAACACTTCAATTTCCTCATAATGACTTTATGTTTCATACAGGAAGTAACATTTGATCGAAATGGAAAGATGAAGCTTTCAAAGTACATGGAATCCTTTCCTTTTCCTTACTATGTTGTTCTGAGAAACATTGAAGCATTGCCCCGGACACTTGCAGACTTGCTTAGACTGGTAATGATATTTTTTTAATATGATTTGAACAAAGCTTTCTTCCCCAATTCAATAGGGATTGAAAAATAAATTCAAGTAGTAACTTTTCGTTGAAAAGATTGATGCGTGATGATGATTTTTTTTTTTTGGGGGAAAAATCTGTATTTGTCTACCTGTATATTTTCTTTAAAATGCCTAGAAGTAGACACTTAAATTGAGAAGAGGAAGAGAATTGAAATTGAAGAGTAGTTATTGTTATCAATCAAGTGGGGCTCTTACATTTGGTGTTAAACTTTTGTTCTATTGATCATTTTCAATTTGTTGGCCTTTTCCAGTGGATGGAGCTTGTGCAGAAATCAACGAGCTAGGATTGCTTGAAGAATTGGCTATTGTTGCATGAAGCAATTTTTGAGATTTGTTGTTAGCTTGTGGGAACAAGAACTGTCTTTGATCTTGGTGCATATTTTGAACTTTGAAGAGATTTTTTTTTGGGGTAATTACCAAGGGTATCCACCGATGCGAATCCGGTGACTAATCCCTTTCGGGTGCTGCAGAGGCTCGGCACGCTTGCTCCATTCCCATCCTCCAGCGGGATCGAACCCGGGAGCGATGGTTAAGGGACTCAGACCCTCCTACCATCTGAGCCAGCGCGCGCTGGTAACTTTGAAGAGATTTGTGTGGTAGTAATATTTAAGCATTTGACCGTACGGCAATATTCGTCAGATGTTATCACCAGAATGGGAACTCAGTTCATGTTTATTATTACTTTAAAATATTATTTAGTTATTGCTTGCCGAATCGGCATGGTTTTCTTTCATCTCATCTATAATAAAATTACTAACGACTTGCAATGGGTCTTGTCATATCATTGGGGTTGAAATTAGCAATTCTATAAAGCTTTTTATATCTGTGTATTCATCTTGAATCGCTCCTCTGCAAATTTTCGATATGCAAGGTTCTAGTTACAAAAATAGTCAGGCGCAGCCTCAAAAATTTTTCCTGCAAGATTAAAAGATGCCATTAGAGGAAGGGATGTCAATATTGTAGTCCTCTTGGAAACGCGAGTTAGTGGTAGCAGAGCGAATGTTATTATTAGAAAGTTGGGATTTACTTCTTGGGTGAGATTGGAAGCAACCGGTTATGCAGGGGGATTTGGATTCTTTGAAATAAAGAAGAGCTCTCTGTTCATTATGTATCCTCTTCTACTCAGGCTCTCCATGTGAAAATTTTACCTGCTGACAACTCTCAAAGTTTTTGGTTGTCTTGTATCTATGCTGAACCTTGTTGCTCCTTGTGTGAAGCCTTATGGGCTGAGATCACGAATTTTAGTCATTCAGTTGAGGGCCCTTGGTTGATGATTGGGGACTTTAATGCCTATTCGACCGATGCGGATAAGAAGGGTGGAGGAGATATTAACATTCGTTCGATGAGACATTTTGGGGATTGTATAAGTCAAACTGATATAATCGAGGTTGAAAGTATTGGAGATAGGTTCACTTGGGAGAGAGGTCTTCTTAAAGAGAAAATCGATTGGGCTTTTATAGACAATGCTTGGAATTTGGCTTTTCCTTTTACTCAAGTCCTCCACCTTCAGAAATATGGCTCGGACCATCGCCCCCTATAACTTAAAAAATTTCACTGACAGAGGTCGTCATATAGAATCCTTTCCTTTCCGTTGTCAGGTTGCTTGGCTCCTTGAGGAGGGCTTTGATGATTTGGTGAAGAAAACTTGGAGTAAAAGAAATTGGACAGAGCAGATTGAATCCTTTACAAAGGAAGCTACTTTTTGGAACAAAAATAGAGTGGGGAATATTTCTACAAGAAAGAATAAAATCATGCAAAGGATAAAAGGTGTGGAAAGATCAAGGGGTAGAAGAGATAATAAATACCTTTGGAAGGAGCACAACAGAATTTTAGCTCAAGAAGAATTAATTTGATTCCAAAAATCTAGATGTAATTGGCTGAATTGGGGGGATAAAAATAGTAAGTTCTTTCATATGTCTGCAGCGATTCGTCGTAGGAAGAACAGGATTGAAGGGTTAATGAATGAGGATAGAGAATGGGTTTATGATCAACATGAGCTCAAGCAGATGGCGGTTCGATATTTTGAGAACCTCTTTTGTAGTGAGATCACTGTCCCTACATGTCTTACAACTCATCATAGGTTTCCTTACCTTGATGTTGCTGATAAGTTTTCTCTAGCAAGTAAAGTGGATGATAGTGAGATCAGATATGTGATGTTTGATATTGGGGCCTTTAAAGCTCCTGGGCCCGATGGAATTCAAGCTTTCTTCTATCAAGAGTTTTGGAATATGGTAGGAGATTCTCTGTGCAAAATGGTCAAGGAATCGTTTGAAGATGTGGAAAAGATTAAGGAAATTAACGACACGAACCTAATCCTAATCCCTAAAAAGGATCAGATGGAGACTATCAAAGACTTCCGGCCTATTTCTCTTTGCAATGTTAGCTATAAAGTCATAACGAAAATTATCAGTAGAAGACTTAAGCGTATCATTGGGAAATTAGTTGATAATCATCAGTGTAGTTTCATTGCGAGTAGATAGAGCAGTGATAACATCATTATTACGCAGGAAGTTATTCATTCAATGAAGATGAAATGTGGGGACACTGGATGGTTAGCTATGAAGGTGGACCTTGAAAAAGCTTATGATCGCCTTGAGTGGCCTTTCATCTATGACACACTTCGTGTGGCGGGTATTGAAGAGCACATGTGTAAAGTTATCATGGCTTGCATTTCTTCTTCCACTTTCAGAATCATTTGGAATGGTGAAGCGACTAAGGAGTTCTGTCCCTCAAGAGGTATTCGGCAGGGTGATCCCATATCCCCATACATCTTTACTTTGTGCATGGAGAGATTAAGTCATGTGATTAAGGATGCTGTAGCGGAGGGGGAGTGGAGTCCTATTAAGCTGACCCCTACTGGACCTCCTCTTTCACACCTATTTTTTGCTGACGATCTTATCCTTTTTGGTGAAGCCTCCTCCGACCAAATGATTATAATACAGAATTGTCTAAATAGATTTTGTGAGATTTCTGGACAGAGAATAAATTGGATGAAGACTAAAACCCACTTCTCAAGAAATGTGAACTTCAATCGGGGTTTGCAGCTAAGTCAACAATTGGGTGTGGGGATGACTGGTGATCTGGGGAAGTACCTAGGTATTCCCTTACTTCATAAAAGGGCTTCCTATGGTACTTTCTACCCTATTCTTGAGCGAACCCAAAGAAAACTTGCTGGATGGAAGAGAAGCTGTCTCAACCTAGCTGGACGTACTACCCTTATCAAATCTGTCCTATCGACCATTCCGTACTACCACATGCAAACTATGCTTCTTCCAAAGAGAATTATTCGAGACCTTGAGAGGAGAAGTAGAGATTTCTTATGGGGTAGCGATGAAGAAGGAAGGAAATTACACCTTGTTTCTTGGGAGGTTGTAGCTAATGACAAAAAGAAAGGTGGTTTAGGTATCCGCGATCTTCGGAAGCAAAATGAAGCGTTCATCATGAAAATTTGCTGGAATATTTTAAATAACAGAGGGGCACTTTGGGTTCAAGTGCTAAGAGATAAATACAAATGTGGAGATCAGATTATGCCAAAGATTACTAAAAGGCGGTCAGCATCTCTCACTTGGCGAAGTGTTTGCGAAATGTGGAGCAAATTTAAAAGAGGTGTGGGAATCAAGGTGGCCAATGGGAAATTGGCCAGTTTTTGGCATGACGTTTGGTCTGAAGTTAATGAACCATTAATAAATTTAATCCCAGGATATGAAGCACTAACTGACTCAAAGGAAAGGGTAGCAAATTATGTCAATCAGAATGGTGATTGGGATATACAGAAGTTGGGTCATTGGTTCCATCCTCAAGTTATCCAATGCATCACGAGTGCATATCTCCCCTGTGAGGAGAGAGGAGAGGATAAATATATTTGGATACCGTCCACTGATGGTTCCTTTTCTGTTAGGTCTGCATATCATTTTCTTTTTGCAGGTATTCATCAACAAGAAGATAGCATATGGAGGAAATTATGGAGATGGCAGGTACCTGAGAAGATTAAAATGTTTATGTGGCTTGCCTCACAGGGTAGATCCCACACTGCACAACTTAGAACATATAGAGGCATTGGAGAGTCAGCTGCATGTCCTTTTAACTGTTCGAATAATGAGGATACCATGCACCTTCTGAGAGATTGTCAAAACGCTCGTGATAGATGGCAATTAGTTGTTCACCACTCAAAATGGGCTATTTTCTCTTCATTGCAAGGAGCAGACTGGATCAGTTGGAACTTGAGTAACGAGGCGGGGAAGTTTTTCACAAAGAAAATTCCATGGCCTACTTTATTTGGTTACATTTGTTGGGACATTTGGGTTAATAGATGTAAGCAACTATATGGTACGGAAGAAGTAGGTACTCACCTGGATGCTCACTCTAGCTTATTCCGTGCATGTTTGGATCAGGACTTAAGAACCAGAAGTACTCTGTACAATTCATCCATAAGACAAGTGCAGAGACAGAACCAAAGCAGGAGAGGATTTCACATTTTGGAAACCGATGCATCTATTCTAAGATCGGGAAGATGTGGATGTGGAGGGGTCATAAGAGGGGAAGATGGTAGCTGGATATGCGGTTATAGTTGTAAGCTTACTTCTGTCTTGGTAGCTATTGCGGAGATGATAAGCATTATCCATGGATTGTATCTATGCTGGAGTAGAGGAGTCCGTATGCTAGAGGTCAAGTCTGATTCGATTGAGGCAATTAATTTGATGCTTAGAGGAAGCGCAAAGGACCACCCTTTTATTGATATTGTGAATGAAGCCAGATCTCTCATTAGTAGGAATTGGCATGTTTTAGTTAACTATATTCCTAGGGAAGAGAACATTGTTGCGGGCCACTTGGTGAGTCTTGCCCATGATATCTGTGGGAATTTCTGTATCTTTTATCACCCACCATCTTCTTTGCAAGAGGGTGGCGGGGATAGAGGTTAAGGGCTTCTGGTCCTTTGTGTTTCCCTCTTTGGAGATGTTGTTATCCAGTTTTATTAAAAAAAAATAGTCATTAGCTTTTACCAAAAGTTTCAGTATCATATATTTTTTAAGAGGTGTAAAAACACTTGTGAATATTCAAAATATGAGTAAAAATATCATATTCATTGTAAATAAGCTGATGCTATTACACACACATATATGTGAAATAGTGAGAGTCCCATTATAGAAAGTAACATTGTGAAGTTGTATTTAAATGTTTTAACATTTTTTGCTATTATTTTGAATGTTCATGGGTAGTTTTATACCTTTAAAAAGTATGATGCTAGATGCGGTTTTAGTAAAAGCTTGTGTGTATTTTTATTCCTTATACCTACATGGCAACGTATATAGGAAAAGCCTGAAATAATCACCTATATAGATCACCAGTCAACTATAAATATTTTAGGTAGAATATCACGAAGACAGCAACTTGTTTTGCCTCTTGTTCATACATGAGGGCTTTAAAGGGGGCTGGAAACCTATAAATTTATATGCCAAAGCGTCTTCTTGGAAGGGCAAAAGCACAGACAAGTATTATCTGTCTTCTTTTTTTTTTCCTTTAAGGAACATTGCTATAAAGTTTGAAGAGGGAAACATTTAACAATCAAAAATTTTATAATAACTTAAAATTATACAACAAATTCTAATGTTGAAAATGATAATAGGTTTACATTACTTATTTAAAAAATTAAAAATTACATAATTATTACGTATATTTTAAAATACTTATACACATTATTAGATTACATATCAGACAAGTTAGTTTATAGAAAAATAATAAATATATAAGTTAACAAACTTTCTAAATCTCTTAAAAAAAGTTAATAAAGACAATGTCTTGCTGAGCATTCAATGGAACCCTTATTTTTTGTAGTGTGTCTCCCATCTTTACTATTGCTTTCCGAAACATTCTTTATATTTTTCTTATGATGAATAAGCTATGTTGATAATATTACAATATATATATGTTTAAAACAGCGAGCATTTTAAAATAACAAATTCATATTTTCTGCAAATAACTAATCCATGTTTCTTAATATATAATTCCTCCAGCTCTAAATATAATATATGTTTAACTAATTTTTTTAGATTAAGGATGTTTGGTAGATAAATTAGCTAATATATCATGTTTTTCTACAAAGGTTAATGTACAAAAATACTTGTCAACTTTCAAATCATAGTAAAATTCACATAATCGTTAAAATTAATTAACATTTACTTTTTTTTGTTGATAGTCACGGTCTTCTTCTTTTATAAAAAGTAATGGATTTTAGGTGATTTTGACGGTTATGTTATTTTTACCCAATTTTAAAGTTTATATGTATTTTTGCATCTGAATAAAGTCTATGATGTGGGTCCATAGTAGGTATAAAATCATGGGTACTTTATACCTTAAATCTTTTTGAAACACTCTAATAATCTTTCTTAACTCTCTCTTCTTACTTGATTATTGTTGAGAAAGTATCAACAAGGGTAATTTAAAAAAATTGATAAAAATTAGAAATAGATTCTATATTTAGGCAAAAATAAACTCCCCAATTTGATCTTATATTATGAGAGAGTATCATGTAGTTAATTAGTTTTTATATTTAACACAGAAAGACTGTTTATATTGATATTAATGGAAGACATGGAGGGGTTAAAATGATTTTTGACTTAATTATAACTAAAATTTTTCCATTAACTTTGTCACTTAATTATACAATAAAAAATGCTTTTTCGCTTAAGTCTATTGGTGGGCTCAAACTAAACCTGATTTACCTTAAAGTTCTTTTTTTTTAATGGAATTGCTCCGCCCTCGTATCCCGGGTCCGATTAAGGTCCCGGACTAATCCAGGGTCGCCACCGCCTAAGGTGACTTCCCACAGGTTCGAGCCCAAGACCTGGCGGGTACGCGGCGCCTTACCTTCCCCTTGTCAACCAGTCGGACCACGCCCCCGATGGCACCTTAAAGTTCTTTATTTTCTAAAGAGGGACACGTGAAATAGTTTACAAGTTAATAATTTTAAACTAGTGGAGAAGAGACGACATGAGGAGACCAACGATGATAGGCCACAGTAATATAAATTACTAGTTGCTCTACACGATTTTCATCCTGAACCAGCACCATACATTAACTACCACCCAATCTTAGAAGATATGCAACCCATGAAAATGGAAATTGCTTATCATCATCAAGAAGAGACGATGAAAGTTCTTTATGATGCATCGTACGGAGGGTTTGTTTCGATTTTGAACACACTGATGCAGCAAGATCCAATAATCTTGCACAGAATTAGCTCACAACCTAAGTTTTTTGAAACTCCCTTACACATTTCAGCTCTACTTGGCCACCTTGAATTCACCAAAACCCTTCTTACTCACAAACCCAAACTCGCTCTTGAGTTGAACTCATCCCAAAGCACAGCCCTCCACTTGGCTTCAGCAGAAGGCCATATCGAGATCGTGAAAGAGTTGTTGCTAGCTTGTGATGAGGCATGCTTGGTTTCTGATCAACAAGGCATGATTCCCTTGCACTATGCTGTTATGAGAGGCAGATTAGAGGTTGTGATCGAGCTGCTTGGAGCCAAGCCTGAGTCTTTGAGCATGCCTCACAAAGGGAACTCTATTTTCCACCTGTGTGTCATATA
>JANTPZ010103455.1:0-12594 GCA_025593235.1 Vachellia pachyceras
AGCTTTATCCAGGAGTACAAAGGTTTAAGTGTGGGGGAATTTGATTGAGCTTTAATTGTATTAGTTTTCTTCTTGAATTTCCAGAGTTTTAGAGTCAATTTTGGCCCATACATGACCTTTTTGTGCTTAAGTTGAGATTAGGAGTTGTTGATTTGGATTAATGCAATTTTGGGTTCATATGCCATGAATAATGATGCTATTGTGCTTAAATCCCATCATGAGCAAATGATACTGCCAAAGTTTTGTTATTTCATTTCAGGAATTCCATGCAAAGGAAAGGGAAACAGCTCTGGATATTTTCGCCGTGGCATAATCACAGTTCGTAGCGGCCAAAGTTCAATCAAGTAGATAAAGAACTCTAGGAAGAGGTTCGCTATGGTAAACCATAAAGTTAGCCACGGCTAATGTCACGTATCAGCACCAGATGTTTACTCTAGATCAAAATTAACCCGACCCAGCCTTAGAGATCCGACCCATGACAGTTTCTAATGCTAAATTAGTTCATTTTTGACCAGAGAATAAGGAGGCTGGAAAAGGAAGGTAGAAACACACACACTCTCATCTTTTCTCTCACCTACACACTCTCCAAACCATACCTTCACCCATTTCTTTCACTATCCATCCATTCATCATGCTTAACTCATCCATTCAGAGCCTATTTCCATTATTTATGAGGAGCTGAGCATCTGCACCCTCTTTAAGATGGGATGAGCTGGAGTTCGAAGTACTGAAAGATGAGTATTTATTTTCAATCTGTATTTACATTATAGATTACTTAGAATCTGAGTTGGACTTTGTGATTTATATGTATATACTTGGTCTCAGTCGAGCCAAACTTGGATTATTTTGTATTGGGTTTTTCTTTGATTGACAAAATGAAATGGATTTCATTTTGCTTATTCAATGAAGTCTTATTGTTCTCTTCTATCATCCTAGTTGTGCTTGGTTTTAGAGTCAACATGCATAGAGTTGATTTTGTCACTTTACGATTTCCGTACACATACTAAGAGCGCTTCAAGGATTTCATGGAATGGAGTTCATTGCATGTTATTCGTGACCTAACAAGGCGTGTGGGGATTTAGAAGGAGATCATCGTATAACGCTCTGAACCCATACAAATTGTTAGAGTTTGTGAACTCGAAAACTTAGTGTGAAAGTAATACTCCACCTAATCTTTTGCAAACTGTGATAGCCCAATTCATTTTCAAGAGGAACCTACCATAACACTCCTATTTTAATCCAAATCTTGCTTATTTTTCTTTGCCGCCTGAAAAATACCAAAAACATGTTTTAAGTTTTATAGTTACACTAGGTGCATAGCTTATCTTAAATTAAGAAACCTTTTGCATTTACATCCCAAACATAATCACAAGCTAAGGGCTATTGGTACGCGACTAGCTTCCAGTGAGAATGACCCTGGGGTTGTCACTATACAATCCTTAGAAATCAAAATTAATATTCTCTATCCATTTTTAAGGCTAACCAACGATCTGAGTTTACATTTTATGGCTTAGTACGGATCACTTCGTATGAAATATTAAGTAGTTTCTTAATCAATAAAGATTTTGTTAGAGGAAAAGTAGATACAACACTATTTATTAAACATTCAAAATCAAATATGCTAGTTGTACAAATTTATGTTGATGATATTATCTTTGGTGCCACTAACAATGATCTTTGCCAAGAGTTTACTAAGATGATGCATGTAGAATTTGAGATGTCCATGATGGGAGAGTTGAATTTCTTTCTTGGACTTCAAATCAAGCAAAGAAATAATGGCATCTTCATAAATCAAGCCAAGTATCTCAAGGAGCTGCTAAAATAGTTTGGAATGGATCAATGCAAAAGTGATGACACTCCTATGAGCTCAGCAGCACTCCTTGATGCAGACATCGATGCAAAAGTAAGTTTTCTAGACTCAGTATTCACAATGCTCGACACTCTAATGCAGTACTCGAGCACTGGAATACAATACTCGAGCACCATACTACTAGTACTCAAGTATTGGACCCTGTTAAGTATCTGAGTGGATTAAGACCCCGATGCTCAAGCTTTGGAAATCCATGCTTGAGCACTGAAATGTAATACTCAAGCACAAGTTTCTCATACTCGAGTATTGCTCTATCTATTCATCTTCAAGTATCAGTACTTTAGCACTAACACTTAGCACTCAAGCCCTGAGCACAACACTCGAGCACTGAGTGTCAATGCTCGAGCACAGGCAGATTCTGGTTACTTATGCTTCCATTTTCATCAACACTCGAACCTTAACTCTCGAGCACTCTCAAATCCTCTCAACCCGAACCATTGTATCTACTCCCAAACCATTACAACTCTTTTCAGAACCCCATTTTTGGATAAACCCCTCCATTATTACATCTTATTACCCTCATTTACATCCTCAAATCTTCACTTTTCCCTCTCGACGCTGAAAACACCCACTGTCATTTCTCTCCATTCTCTGCTTCGAGTTGATCATGGCACGTATAAAATCCACTACTGGCAAAGGGAAAAGCACTACTTCACAATCAAAATTAGTTTCTCAACCTCCAACCAAATGGGTAAGGATTGCTAAACCCTCTGAGGACATCGTGGCCGCTGTTTCCCAAAAATGAAGTGCTGGCCAACCAAAATCCATTCTAAAAGAAAAGGGAAGGGTCTTCTGGTTACAGCATCCCAATCTGTGCCTACAAAAACTGCTGCCACTAACTCAAAACTGAAAGTGAAGGAACCACTCTAGAAACTGTTACCACTTCATCAAAGGCAAAACCAAAAGGAAAATGCAAAGGGAAGAAAAAGGGTAATGAACTTCCAAAGGCACCAGAAGGCTTCAATACTACTTTAGTATTTATTTCTAACCCCTCTGTTTATAAAGAAGGATTGAAGAATAGACCTTTGTGTCATGCTATTTACGTGAATCTTAAGGAAGTTGATAAGATGGGATTCAAGTGTTAGAATTTTTAGATCATTGTAAGTCTCTGATTCAAATCAAAGATAATTTCTGCCCTAAGATAATTAGAATCTTTTATAACAATATGTACTCCACCTCTGTGACCAATGAGCAAGGAGAAATTACTTCTTATTCAATGGTTACAAAAGATGAGAGGAAAGGAAATCTCCATTACTTCTGAGATTTTGAATGCTTTTCTAGGGACAACTGAATATGTTGAAGAGTTGTCTACTTTGCCAGAGGAAGAAATTTTTGGTTGGGTAGCATGGTGGATCTCTGGAACCATGGTGGCTAGCATAAGGCATCCTGCATCCATAGAGTCATCCTTATGCTTAGTGTAAGCATCTCTATGAGCTTTGGGAGCATTGGTTACAGGCTCATCAGGAATGGGCCGATCAAGGACATAAGCCTTTCTTTCGTGCTTGAGAATGATTCTCAAGTTCCTGAACCAGTCAAGAAAGTTTGTCCAATTGAGTTTTTCCTTCTCAAGGATCGATCATAGTGATAGTATAGCAGTATTAGTAGTCGACATGATTCTACAATTTCAAAATACGTGAAGCATATTAGTAATCTCCCACTAAATTAACAACCCTCAATATAATTAGTGGGCTAAGATCCATATTTCACTTAAACTTAACTCTGCTTTGGCAAGACATTAAATTCAAGTTATTTAGGTAGGTAACCCTTTACCAATTACATCATATGCAACTCTTAGGTTTTATGGGATTCGATCATCATATGACCTGGTATGTTTAACCCCATCTAATGCCTTGAGATCCAAAACCATTTTGGTGGAACCTACAACTGAGTAGCACCATTACTCATGATTGTTTTCCCAAGATAACTCAAATGCATCCACTTTGGTGGAACCTACAACTGAGTGATCCAGGCTTTGACAATTATTCATTAATTGATGGAATTATGACTTAAGATTCATTTTGAGGGTTCAACGAATCGAATATAATATGGTTTGTTGTTGCATCTCATACAATACCAATTAAATTATCATAAACTATCATGCAATGATCCAATCAAAAGCATATAATAAACGTGAGGCAACATGGCTGCCCTAACATATATCCTCTCAAGCTAATGAGAGGAATTCTAGAAAGGATTAAAAGATTACATCGAAAGAAACCTCGTTTGAAAATACGAGGGCGAGTGAGATGAGAGAAGAATATACATCAAGAATCTTTAGAGAAAGGCACGACACACATGCAGTATTTAAACTTTGCAACCCCTTGTAAAACTAAAGCCATGTTGTTTCACCATACCCATTCAATCATTCAAGATCAAATCACAATAAGCAATAATTTATGAAGTACAAATGATTCTTATTGTGTTCAGATTATATGCGCTACGCATATGGGGTCCAGTGGCAACGCCCCCGCGATGGTCCCACTAGCCGGTTAGTGGGCGGGTTCAAGGGACAGCGCCCTTGCTGGGGTCTCTGGGGCAGCGCCCCCAGAAACAAAATTCTAAATCCAATTTCTTTATTGTAGAAAACTCTTCTGGATTTAATAGAGCATATAAACCCATAATACATCGTATGTATTGCAGATTCGTATCATATACAAATCCGCGATTGTATGAACTCATGAACATATTCATGAGAACAAAATTGCAATTATGTATACATCATATGTATACGAACATATATCCCCTCATATGAATAGATTCGAAAACACATACATGGTGTATTATATACAAAATTAAAACGCACATGTTATGTATCACATACATCACTCATACATGCTTACAGCATACATGCTTCAAGAATTCGAGAACCTATATATCATCTATATATCATATTCTCGCACATATGAATTTAAGAAAGCATACATCTCATGCTAATCACACAAACTCAATCTAAATGCACAATTGACATGGCTTTAATACCACTGTTGGGATTTTACAACTACACGTAGAAGAATTTAAAATTTTCTAATCCCAAACACGGATCTGTCAAAGGAGTTTAGATCGAGGAGATGAATGCGTACATTTTATGTTTCAAGATTGTCTCTTGCTTTGCGTCTGGATCTCTTCAGGTTCCACAACATCACGAGGAGCCGACGTTCTTTTAATCGCCTCCCTCTACCGGTATCCTCGCGAACAGTCTCAAACAATAGCAGCGTGCTAGCTCCTCTTTGTTCCACTCTCTTTCTCTCCAGGGTTTCTTTACTCTTCTGTCCACGAGCACTTATTTTTATAAAGCTCATAGAGTACATCATAATAAAAGATTAATATTTTATTAATCTTGAAAAAATTTCAGAATATTCTAGATCTAATCTTGAAATTCAAATTTCAAAAGATAATCAAGATCTAATATTAAATTTCGAATTTCAAAGATATTCTAGATCTAATCTTGAAATTCAAATTTTGAAAGATAATCAAGATCTAATCTTGAATTTCAAAATTCAATATTGAAAATGTTAAATTCGAATTTTGCAATCTTAACTTGGATTAAATTGATCTGATCAAATCATATCCATTTAATTAATCCAAATAATGAGCCAACAGATTTAATTTATCCTCATAAATCAAATTGACGTTAGCTGTTTAATTTATCAAATAAATTAAACTAACACACACAAATATTATTCATATAATATTGTGCAATTTCGAATTTCAACATATATACACATATATTTAAAATTCGAATAAACCCTAGAAATAAAGCTTATGTTGTGTTGTTCTTGCGTGCGACCCTGTAGGCCCATATAAAGTTGGCAGTGGGCTAAACTCAACATTAGCCCACAAGTCGCAAGCGGTCTCTAACAAGACATTATGACTACCCAAATTATACAGGGATCGTTAACATGACACAACCTTTTACGCAACCACATCACTTCCCTTTTATCACGCAATACTTCGATCAAGGATGAGGCATGGATGACGTCATCCTCCTATTCCTGACCATTACTTTCTCGATCCCTGAGTAGTCTGATCAAAGAAATGAAAACCCTTTTTCGTTATAGTATGGCCATACATTTCTCAGACTCACTCATCGAGGGGCCCAGTAATATCTCTCAACTAATGTGAGAGACAAATCCCATCTTGATCACTCATATTCCTCCACATGAAAACCCCTAAGCCCAATCATAGCCTTTATCATCACCCAGTCAAAGATGACTTTTGACTAAGTCAAAACTTAGCGACTCTCATGTAGGAATCTATGATGATCTCAGGTCGAAGGGTATTGTGACATGATTACATATGAGATAAGCTAATGACTTGATCCATGTAGCTTTCTCATAGCGGGTCGGTCCAGCACCTTGTACTCTTACAAGTGCCTATGACTTTGACTCGTATCTCCATACCTTTATCAAAGTCATACTGGTCTTACTTTATCTTTGTTCCCACACAGATAACTGACCAGGGACATTTAGGACAATATTCATAATTTGCCCATGGATGCAATTATCATAATAAACACTCAAATTTTATGATAATTAAATTGAGAAAATTTATTAAAATAAATAATGTGCAAAGTACAATGATTGACCATAGGGCACAATTTCCAATACTATCATATATCTGGAATCTAAAATTTGGAATCACCATTATGGGATTCAATGTTTTCGAGGTACGTTTTCCATCATTTTCCCTTTTTAAAAACAAGAAGATGGAAAATGGGAACAAATAGGGCCAAAATTTTGTATGTGGCTTTTCCCACCTTGGAATGGTAATGGTTGAAGGTTACTTAGAAGATGACTAGGCTATTGACCACCTATTATATGGCTATGATATAGAAGATTCAATGAATCTTGTTTTTTTTTTGGCCAGGATTCAATGAATCTTGCTAAGGGATGGCTCAAATGTAATTGATATAGCGAAGTTGAATACATTTTCAACTTGGTGTACGTAGAGTGGGTAAGTTGTAATTAGACATATGAAGCGGGCTTGAATCACACTAATGGCATGTTTGGTATGGTGGAATTAGGAGGTAAAATTGGAAATGAAATTCATTTCTTATATTTGATATGGGTGGAATTGGGGGTAGAATTGAAAATGGAATTCAAAATCGGTAGAAATGAATTTCATGATGTAACCATGGAATTGTATTCGATTCCATGGAATTGATTTTTGGCCCCTCAATTTTTTCTATATTTATATCCATCTCCATTTCCATTTACATCATCATCTCCATTTCCATCTCCATTTTCATTTCCACCAAAATCAATTCCAGCGTATCAAACAAGCCATAAGAGAGTAATGATATAAATATACCCTTTTCGGCTATGTTTGTTAGGACATTTGAATATCTCGTTGCAACCAACATTTGAGCGCCTATTTGGTAACACAGTTGGGCTTTGAAAAATGACATTTGAGTGTTAAAAGCCCGTTTGTATAAGCTGGGCTTGTTTGGAAACGTCTGGGGCGCAAATACATTTGTTGGAAATGCAGCTTTGGGCTACAGCTACTTGGCTCAACGGTGCTTTTCCTCAAGCTGCTATCCGCTGTCTGCTACTCCCACCATCTCTCCGAAGCCGAGCTGCTGCGTCAGGTGTTAATGCACACCCCAAGAACGAAGCCCTCCACACACCTTGTGATCTCCAAATAACTTTAGGTTACCAAAATAAACTGAACTGTACTATACTTCTCTCTGCTCCTACAAATACGCACACAAAATCATCATCGTATTGTATTATTATGAGCCCTCTCTCTCTCTCTCTCTCTTTCCGTCTCTCGCGCCTACACATTTATGAAGAGGTATTCCTGTGCTTCTTCTTCTTCATGCTCTTCTTCATCTCCGTCACCTTCTTCTTCTTCTTCTTCTTCTTCTTCTTCTTCTTCATTGTCTTCTCTCGAGTTTCAGAATCCTGATCAGATTAAGCCGAGGCAGAGCGAGTAATAGGCGAGCCAGAAGGAGTAGTAACGGTAACGGAAACGGAAATGGTGATGGTAATAATGCTGACAATAAGACGAAGAAGATGGGAGCTATAAGCGCGAGCTCTTCTTCTGCCAGTAGTGGCGGACTAAGAAGTTCCGTTTACAGAGGAGTCACCAGGTCAAGTAACTAATTAATCAATCTTCGATCAATATGGTAGTGAGAATTAATTGCAGAGTGGTTTGACTGATGAGAATCGAGATTTTTGGATTTTGCAACTGAACTGAATTGGAGATTTATTGGGTTAGAAAGTGACGACAACTGCCGATTGATTGCCGTCGCATGTTCATAAACAGAAACAAAATGTTTTGATGTTTCTTCCTTTTTCTGATGTGTTGTTTTATTGAAGTGGATTTTGACTTTGTAATTTGCATGTGAGAATAAATTTGAGGAATTTGTGGTTTTGATCCGTAGGCATTGATGGACTGGAAAGTTCTAAGCTCATGTCTGCTATAAGAGTTGCTGGAACAATCTCCAGAACAAGAAGGGACGACAAGGTAATTTTATTTTTGTTTGGAAACAATTATTTTAGGATTTTTCCTTCTCCTTTATCTATTTAAAAACGGGGAAATTTTGATTAAAATATAAAGAGAATACCACCAAGAGTTTGGATGCTTGAATTAACCACCAAGGGTAATTCCAGTTTAACTAGTGGTATTGTTTTTTGAGCCATATATTTTGAAAAAAAAAATATAGTGCCAAAAGCGCATTTACAAAAAGTTTGCGGCATTTTATAAAATAATAAAAGTTAATTTTGGAAACAATTCCATTAGTTGGACAATTGTACTTTTTAATTGTATGCAATATAAATATATTTTTCTTCATTTAAATTTATTATCATTTTATTTCTGTCTAATTTTATTATAAAATATAAAATAATTATATGTATTAATGATATTCATGCCATTTTAAGTCATTTTCATCTAAAAATCACTTCTATAACATTTATCCAAATATAATATGCGTTATACCAAAATATTTTTTTACTAACGGTTTATCCAAACGCAATTGCATTTTAACCAAAATGCATTTTTCAAAATTAAAATGCATTATAACAAAATTAATGCATTACTCCCAATGATTCTCCTAACGAATTTTAAATATACACTGAGTTATGAATATGACCCTCAACTTAAACAGGTTTAAACGGGCCCATCTGAAAAGTTTGTCTGTTTTCTCAACTCTATTTAAGAGCAAATTGAGCCTCTTCTTTTTATCTTATGTAAGGAGAAAATAGCCTATGATATGATTTTACCTCTACCGCCACATCGTGTATCTAGATGGTGGCAAGTATAAACCAATAAGCGTGGGCAAAATTTTAAACATCTGAATGTCTTAAAATTTCCTGGATTATAAGACGAAATTGAATGCATATTGTAAATATAATTGATTGTTGTTGGTTAATCACCTCAAACTATTGTCATAAATACTATTTATTATTAATTTTGCATGTGGTTTATGAGAAGAATTGAGATATGACCTTTTCAGTAGATGGGTACAAGAATAATGTTGAACGTGTTGGTTATCCGAAAAAATAATGTCGAATGAAATTGTGTTGTTAGTTGTTTTTCATGATATGAAATTGTTAAATAATTGAGTTGCAGGTGCAATAAAATTTTTAAATAATGAATCCTTGCTTGAATTCCCCGGAATTTAAAAAAATAGTTGTGAATGAAGTTAAGAAAATTGTCAATATGAATGCAGCTGTTATCAATCACGTTGCAAGTGTAAATGGTTTTAATTCGTTACTCCTTGTTTAAAATTTTCCAAGTATATAATTTGTAAAAAGTAGTAGTCAATGACATTATTAAAATAATAAATGACTTTACAAATGTTGTCACACATTCCACACTTGTGAAAATTAAACTAATTGGATGAAGTTGTGGAAAATTTATTACACTTGTATGGAATTGATGCAATGGATGGATAATTATAATTAAAATAATGAACCCCTTTGTTGAACTAGCCAAGTTTGGAATATGCATAAAATTAGTTGTTAATGGTGTTTCTTTTCCCACTAAAGCACATGTATCCTCCTAATAGAGATAATTTTATTCGAGGTACAGTCAGATACTAAATGTGGATACTTCTTTTAATAATGATTTAAATATTGGTTCACCTTGACATAAGGAAATAATTCTTTCCACTAGACCTAATTGGCTTTGGATGGTTGTTAATGGTGTTTTTGAATGTTGCGAAAATGGTTTTAAGTGTTATGGTATATTTATTGGGGTCTTGGCCCATTGTGGCTTTTTGTTCATATAATAATATTTCAAGTTTTGGTAAAAAAAAAAGCATATATTTCAATTTTCATAATTAACTTAGACGCTTGTGACTTGTCAAATCTAACTAAAATTATTTTACTCCACCATCCCGTCCCAACCTGGCGTCTTGTTCATAGTTTGCTAGCAATTGGTTCATTCTTGTAAAATCTACCTAATCAGCTTTCTGCAATCTCTTTTTACTAGCTAAGTCAAAATGTTTGTCCCTTTGTTGCAGCCGTTATTCGTACGTAGTCCTTAAGGTTGGAGAGCTTAGTCGTAATAGATAATATATTTGGCTTGTGAAATATTAGTCTTTATTAAAATAAAACAAGCAAATAATATTTATATCTTAATTGTTTAATTTTTCATAGATCGAGTAAGGGCAGATATGGGTGTCCAGTAAGCTTTTCTGCTCTGAATTTATTATTCGTGTGTTTGTTATTTCTTGCCACCATACGGTCAGAGTTCAAGCCTACTATATAATTATTTTAAATATGGATCTCACAGGTACTTATGTTATTTTTGTAAATGGAAAAGAGAAAGCCCCTTATATCAGCTCTCTTCCAAGAGAATGCTCCCTTCAGTGGCCATAACTAATGGTAGGAGAGGAAGAAACAGCACTATCTGTTAAAATGTCTGGATAATTGTACTGAAGATATTACATTTGAATAAAAAACATAAAACTTGCAAATAATAATTGTTCTTAAATGGAAAATGCAGCGACCATGAACGGAGAGTCGAAGGATTAAGAGACATCATAGACAATGGCAAGAGATAAAATGAGGAGCATGGTCACAAGTAAAAAAAAAAAATAGCAAAGAAAATTACAAAAGAAGAGACGAAATTTTTTGAAGCACAAGATTAATCATCAGATGGGTTTTCAAAATTTGAATTAATATAAATTAAAGAAGGAACATATTTGAAAGATTGCCTTGAGCTACTAGAAACTCTACAGGCACGTTGCATTAATTGAGGATGGCCATTGGAGAATAGTAGAACACTACTCCCTATGTATTTTAATCCGCCAATATGTAAGAAAAATAACCAAAATTCGCATGACACACAACCCCTTTCTTTTGGTTAATGCGCTTTTGTTCATTTGTTATTCTAAAATAATAACCAAGAGAATTTGAGCAGAATGAGCTCTTGGGAAGTTCGAACCAGAAGACCCTTCTCTTGTAAGCCCATTTAGAAAAGAAAAATAAATACTTGAAAATAGATCAAATAAATTTATTTTTATTATTGCTATTATACCAATGTGTTTATTAAAATGTTAACTTCTCAGTATATTTATGAGATGATTATGTGTTTGAGGCCTTCAATGTGTTTATTAAAATGTTAACTTCTCAGAAAATAGACCCTTCTCATCACGTTACTCCTTGATAGTGCTATTTAAATAAGCATTGTGTAACCACTAATAAATGAATTAATTAGGAAAAAAAACATTTGATATATTTTTAAAATATGAAAATGACACTTATGATGAAATGTACAATTATTTTTTTATGTTTGTTATAAAACAAAGGAGTTGTTTATATGGCATTTACCAACAAATACGCCTTATATAAAGGTTAAAGTTACTATTTTAACGTGATATATGATTTACTAAGTAAATATGTGAGAGTAATTTTGTTTTAACTTACGTAAACGTACTTTCATCACGCTATCCCAAACAAGCCCTTAATCGCTCTGAACACCTCCAATGAAAAGTATATCTTTGGTTTTCTTTTGAGATTGCACTAAAGGGTACTAACTGGGAAGACTAACCAATTTAAACTATATATCCCATGATAGGGTACTAAATGGGGTTTTAGTTTGAAATAAACTAATCTACTAATCTAAATGCAGAAATTAAAACTTGTTTTTGGTATTTTTGAATTGGGGAGGAAAAATTAGGCAGAAATGGAATGAAAATAGAAATGTTATGAAAGATTCCTCTTGAAAATGAATTGGTCCATCACAGTTCGCAAAGGATTAGGTAGAGTAATTACTTTTCGCACTAAGGTTTCGAAATCATCAACCCTAACAATTTGAATGGGTCCGGAGATGCACACATTGACCTCCTTCTATATCCCCACCACGACTTGTTAGGTCACGAATAACATGGAATGAACTCCACCCCATGAAATCCTTGAAGGGCACTTAGTGACAAAATCAACTCCATGCATTTTGACTCTAAAACCAAACACAACTAGGATGATAGAAGAGAACAACAAGACTTCATTGAATAAGCCAAATGAACTCTATTTAACTTTGTCAATCACAAAACAACTCAATACACAATAATCCAAGTTTGGCTCAACCAAGACCAAGTATTTACATACAAATCACATAGTCCAACTCAGATCCTAAGTAATCTATAACGTAAATACAGATTGAAAGCAAATACTCCCCTTTCGGCACTTCAAACTCCAGCTTACTCCATCTTCAAGAGGTTGGAGATGCTCAGCTCCTCATGGAAGGAAGAATCATACTCCAAATGGATGGAT
>JANTPZ010103458.1:0-13639 GCA_025593235.1 Vachellia pachyceras
TAAAGCAATTCTGTCTCCTACTTATCATCTAGGACATTGGATTTTTTGTGAAGTGTAGACCGAAAGCTTACTGTGTATGCTATATTCTTATTTATTGTTATGGTTAATGTAGAAGGAGTACAAATTGGGTTGCATGTATTTTAGTTTTCTAATATGTTCTGTTATTTGGAAGGATGTCGTGATCCGCTCCTTTATACTCTTCTATTTTCTTTAAGTCTCTTTTTTTGTGATCTTGGTCAATCAAGTTGCATCTGATATGCCGCTATTGTTAAAAAATATGATAATTTCTCATTGAAATCTAGGTCAACCAAGTTGGAACTGTAACATAGGTCATTAAAGTGGTGAAGCAGTCCAAGGAAGCTCATTGGGGAGTGGTGGCTTCTCATAGATGTAGGGAAATTGTAGATTCTTTTATAGCTGATTTATCTGTGGGACATGCTTCTGGTCAAATCAAAGCAGGCGCACCTTGCAGAGGAAAGCATGGAGAAAAATATAACCAGGTTTTTTGGGACTCTCATGCTAATCATTTTACTGTTCTATTGTGAATATTTCAAATATCTTGACATGTTAACTGGCTTCACTTGCCCACCCGCCCCTCACATTCCAAGGAGGAAAACAACAGCTTTCTTGGAAGCATAAAGTTCAACGGTTTAAGTGGCAATAAGAAGCATGAAGTTCTTTGGCATATTTCTGTTTTTGCAGCCTTGCAGTATATATAGGGTAGAATGCAAGAGTTTTTAACAAGTTCCTTTTGTTTAGATCATTTCAAGAGAATTGCTTATTTTGGCCTCCCTTTGGATTTCTGCTAATGGAAATTTTTTATTTATTTTTTAGCAAGGAGCCCTTGTGGATTTAGGAAAAGATTTTAAATGGCTTTTGAACTAATGTCTGTTTAGTTTCTTAACCTTGATTTGGGAGCATCCCTTGCCCTTTTCAGTTGTATTGCTTTCTCTTGTCATCGACCAATAAAACAGAAAGTTGTCATATGATGTTATTCTAATAACTTTTATTAAAAAGGAAAGTAATCAAAAAATTTTTAATTGATGACTTTCTGTTTTTACCCTGATCATGCATACAGGTTCTTTAGTAATATTTTTTTGTCCTTTGACTCTTGCGTTGAAGCATTTCGTCATATAACCACTTTTTAGATGCAGTTGCTTTGAATTGAAGAGGAGCTCGGAGATCAAGCGATGTTAGTGAAGATTTTAGACAGTAAGAATGAGCGAGCGTTGTCTTTGGTTTTACTGATTTTTTGAGGTATGCTTCTCCGTTGGTCATTACTTGTACCATAGTTGTCATTATGATGTGCCAGTGTCTCCGCTTTTATTGCTCTTCGGTATTGGTATAGCAGATGTTTCATTGAGTTTTCTAGATTATGTAGGAGATAGCTTGTACTGCTATTTATTCTTTTGGTTGGATTCGAGGACAAAAATTACTACTAATCTATCACAGGGAGTTTTGGATTATTTGATCCACCGAAAATTTCTGAGCAGTTATGTGTTTGTCATGCCTATGTTTAAATTTGCGATCCTTACGACTCTGACTTCAGGATGAAGGAACCTGAGAGATAATATTTCATCCACTGAAACAAATGCTGTGTGCATGTATATATTCTCTTAATGTATCTGTTTATAGATTGTGGCAGAAATGTTACCAATCGGGCACAAAAATTGTATCCATAGAATGTCAACCTATGTAGCATTTGATTCTGGTACATGTATACATCATGATATATATATATAGGATATGAAAATTTTTAAAATCTAAAGACATGGTTACATAAATACATATATATGTATAATTACTTCAAAATTTAAATCAATAAATCCACTGTTGTGAAGGCCTGGAATGTTCTTTCATTTTTCCAGTATGATCCAAAATAGTGGGATGAGGTTTTGTTGTTGTTATTGTTGTCATCATGGTCATCTCAAAATTGGATCATGTATTAGCGCACATTTTGTTGGGTAAATAGGATATTGTAAGCTAGAAAGAACTGGGTTAATCAGTTAGAAGGTGTGTATAATCGATAATCCCTCTTATGATGTCATTTTTAGTGGCAAAAATAATTTCGGTCCGAGTGTGTGCAAATGTCGAACATAAGTAGAGTGGACCTAAACACTAATGAATTTGTACAATATTCCAACCGGACGTATTGTCAATATCATGCAGATATATGAAGTCATTGTTTTCATGCTTGCATGTATCGTATAGTAGAAAAGTGCCTAGCATATGAAATTGTGGGCTCACGGTGTCTACCCATTGGGAATATGCTACGGAGGAACAATCAAGCACAGGCATGGCTTCCTGAGTTGGAATATGATGAGTTGTCCATTTATTCAATTAGCCAAGAGATAGGAGTTTATGATCATGTTCACAGATGGTTTGATGTGTGTTTTCACTTGCCAAGTAGCATAGGTGCTATGTACTATTTTAATTGTTTAGCTCACAAAGCTTGAATAAATGTATACTCCTTTGCAGGTTCGGTAAAACCAGTCTAAGGCCACTATGACAAGTTAGCCTACCACTATTAAGCTGAATAAATACGAAGAGATTAACAAAAAAGGTAAGCCCTCGTAACATAATGAAGTAATATTTGAATAGGATTTTATTCCAATGGAAGATACCTGTGCAACTGTACTATGAAAAAAAGAAAGGTTTAAATTTTAAACCACAAACAAAATATATCTTCTTGATGATGATGATTTCATATATTATTCAATTGTTTAATTCATATTATAAAACTTAAAAGTTATGCCCACTTAATTTGTTGCTCATCATTGATTCTATATTTGATTAAACTTTGTTTTGTTTTCAATTTTAACACAATCTTATTCCACTAGCCATTGGATGGGTTGGCTACATAGATTATACATTATTAAATTCTATTGTAAACCAAATTCTTAAATAGATTTCAACAATTTATTATCCATTTAACTCCAAAAATACCTCATAATAATTTTTAGATTTTTCAAGAGTACTTATTCTTTGAAGATTTTATTATATTTACATATATAAGTAGAAAATAATAATAGGCATCTAAAAAAACACGGGTCGGGGTATAATCATTATTTTATGTGAACCTATATCTTTCTGATTTGATTTTACCCATGGCCAAATATATGTCGGATAATAAATGTAAATAGTTGCAGGGAAATCTTATTTGTGGGATGCAATTTGATGTTTGCAGTTCCAAATGGTAATTGAAATGCTTTCAATGTAATTGCATGTCATTTGGTTAGCAATAAAGTTCATAGTTGTTGATTTACCATTAAATGTAACTTTTTTATTACATTATTAAATGTTAACTTTGTTGTGACACAGTGTTTAAGTCAGTTATGTAAATATATTGTATTGACGGTGATTATGATGCCATATCTTTTTTTTAATCCAATAAAATGAAATCTATCCGCGCATCGTGCGAGAAGTAAATTCTAGTTCTCCTAACATCAGCTAAAAGTTCTGTTGCTCTGTATGCCAAAAAAAAAAACAGAGGATAGAACAACGAAGTGGCCTATAAAACTGTCTTTTGCAATCAATAGCAGAATCGACAATATACTGAAGCAGAAATCGATAAACCTCTCATGATGGCTGGCATGTAACATCGATTGGATCAGCTAAATGGATTGATGAGAGAAATGAAATTTTGAAAGACAGAAGCAATAGATCAAGGGATAAATCTACTTAGTACTTACTAAGGCATTGAGCCAAATGAGATATTAGGTGAGTAGTAGAATCGTGTGACCATTCCAATTCTTCATCTTCCTTTATTTGTCTCCAATAAGGTTCGTCCTCATCAACCTGCATTTAAATTTTCAAAGCATCTCCGTTGAGGAGCATCGAAATAACAAGGAAATGAACAGTCCATCAATCTGCCATAAGCTCGGGACTACTGAGAAATTTCATGCAAACTGAAAAAAAAAATACAATTTTGCAGTGCCAAGAAGAAATGTATTATGTTTCCCTTACAATAAGAAAAACAGCCAGAAAAAAGGAGTAGTACATTTCTGTTTCCAAGTATGTAAAGGAAAGATATTTCATTGATGGGCATAAAACGCATTGCATATCAGTTAAAGAAACAGGCACATTCTGAAGAAAGCCATATTATCTACCAACTAATCTTGTGAACTATTAGCATTTGTATAGAAGAAAATGGGATTTACTTTGTGAAGAGAGGAGCAAGAAGGAAAACATCGTTTGCGCTTCCTCAATCTCATGAGGGAAACAAAATCGAGAAGACGACTCCATCATACTCTTTTATAAAACCGTAAAAACCAAAAAGGAGGGGAGAAAAAAAAAAGACAAAAACCTTTTGAAGAAATGGGAGACATGTGATAGCACACCCAACCAACTCATGCTCTCCCTCCTATAATTCAACCCCCCATCATTCCGAGCTATTATTTTATTTGCACGCTGGTTTTCTCTGTACCCATAACTAGATAGAAATGAGAGCAGTAATATACTAAACCTGAAGGGCATCCTAGAACTAGGAGTGATAGAAGAGTGAAGGAATAAAGGCTAAAAAAATTAAAGGTCACCCCCCCCCGGTTCTGTAAAGAAGGGTATGAAAAGTGAAGAAGGTGGAGTGGGTGTCGCTGCTCTGCCTGACACTTTACATACAAGACAAAGGTAATCTCCCACCTAAACAACACGTAGATATAATAATGAGCGGGAAAGGGGAGGAACATTAAAAAGAAAGAAATTAATGGAACTAATTAGCTATGGTCTCTTCTTCTTCCTGAAGTCAGAATTGGACATGGAATCTGACGGGACATGGCTCTGGCGACAATGTGGTGATACAGAATGGAAGTTACTTGTTTCATTGTAGGTGACTTGTCGAGAGCAAATGGTCGGCGCAGTGAAGAGATCAGACTTCAATTCACACATACACACACTCAAGTCTCATATCATGAAATGACACTATCAATTATCAAATATTCAAACGTAATTAACAGTGACATTGCACATCTCCAAAAAGGCAAAAACAATGCAATTGAATGTTGCGTGATGAGAGGACATTCAAATGCTCACAATCAGGAAAAAGGGCTCTGATCCAATTGGTTAAACCTATAGGCATTAATTATGAGTTGCCTTTTATTCTAATTAGGATTGTGGATTTTGCAGAGGTCATTCAATGGCACCAAACTTTAACACATGATCTACTTTCAAGGTTGTAAACAGGGTGGCCAATTCACTTGCTAAATGGGGGAAAGCAAGATTTTTCTGTGAAACAAGCTTGTAATAAAAGATATTATGGGTCCCCTCCCATTAAAGGGATTCAGTAAACTCAACTTGATATTTGTAAAATTGGTTCACTTGTGTGTGCCGCTGAAATTGGGGTTTTGCAGGATCCTGATAGATGCTTGATGCTTTTATCTTTAAAGCTTCGGTGGCCCTTCATGCCAATATACCACGAAGTGCAGATCCCTAGTTGAATACTGGATCCACATTGTATATTCCCTTTTGTCTTCCATCTGAGTTTCCAAATCCTTTTACAATATCATGTAATTAATGAACACATGACGCAGATGTTTTACTAAAATTGAAATATATCATATCTTTGTTAAAAATAATTGGAAATGTAACCGTTATTATAAATAGTTAGATGTTTTACTTTTGATATATCCCTTTACTCTCTCTAATTTCTTTCTAGAATATCGAAATAACCTTAAACGTAAACCCTGAATTTGAAGAAATATTTACATACTTTTAAAGTGTCACATCATCTATACTCTCTTTAATAAAAATATATTCATTATCATTTTCTGTAGAGTTCATATTTCATAAATTTCTCTTGGTTATTTTTCTATCTCCATAACCTATTATAACGGATGTTTGTGAGACCTACACGATAGTTTAAACATTTTAATTGGAAATAGTATGGATGACATAGCAATATGTAAGTATTTTTGCTGAATTTGACCCCAATAAAAAAAGAGAGGGGAAGGAAGGAAACCTGAATCATTCAAGTGTTTTCAATATGGCTTGCCTAGTTAATTAACACTAATGTAACTCCCTCTACAAATCAATATAAGAATTAAGAAGTCAGTATCAAAGTAAATTTTTTTTTGGGGGGCATCACAAGTTGAAGGATACAATATTTATGTTAGTGAACAAGAACAGGTTCAAATATATATGTCTATATATATATATATATCCTAACAAGGCTGTGAAATAGTAGTAATTAAGGACTCTTAAGGACATGATGATGAGGAATAAACAAAATTATAAGTGGAATGGTGAAAGACGGAGGATTGGTTCTATGGGACAGGGTAGGACTTGTCATGACACATGCACTTGTAAGCCATGGGGCAAGTCTCAGCCTCTTGAAGGGAGGCGCAGACGAAGCTGACCATGACGAGCCTGCAGGGCGAACATGAGCCGCAGGCATGAGAACAATCCGGCAACCTCGACCCTGCTACCTCTTCCACTGTCTCCCCTCTCCACTTCTTCACCATCATCTTCCTTCCCGTCATCATTCCCTCTGCTGAATAGTCTCCTTCTACTAGTGCCCTCCCTCCTCGTTCTTCTGCTGCCTTCAACACTATATAACATACAAACCACATCACATCAACACGCACGGACACACACACACGACCAACTACCTAACTCATTCAAGCTCAAGATGAACTCAGTTGGAAATGGAACACTTACGTCTGGAGGAATACACCGAGCTGGGGATGTGCCTTGCGGAGATGAGCAATGGAACATAAACAAGAAGAAGAAGAAGACGCGAAACTGTGGAGATCGTCATTATATTATTCGGTGCTCTTTTAATTTAGGACTAGTTAGTCTTGTTTGGTTTGTGTTGAGGTGAACGATATATTTATATATAGGAGTGGGAAAGGGAGGGTTGGTTCGTTCACATCGATCACAGGCGAAGAGGGTCACATGAAAGAGTGTTTGGCCATCATCTATGTGAGTGACGAGCAAGTCACAGGAGTGAAGGTGGATTTGTGCTGTGGAAGAAGCTCGGAATTAAAAGAAAGAAGTGCTGCGAGTGCTTCTTTTTCGTGGGTGCTCTCACCCAGCTTGCTTATGTGGCATGCTATGCATAAATGCTCAGACCAGGCCTCGCCTTTGCTCTGTGTTTATGTTTATGTCCTCATAAATAGCTTCCGATGTTCTGACGTGAACGCCATTAATAAACCCTTTTTTTCTGTAAGTGGTTTCTTTGGATAACTAAAACTATCAAATACTTTTATGGTTTTCCTGCCTCCATATACGAATCTTTAACTGTTTTATAAGTTTTTTTAACCCAAAGTAAATGCATGTTTTACAATTCTCTTGAGTAATTGTTAACATTACGTGTGAGCATCCCTTTCAAAAGAGATTGCTAAAATCCAATCCTATTGGCTAATGGTTTGTAAGTTTTTTTTTTGCTAATCACATGTGTCATCCTGCTAGAGGTTATTCTATTTGAGATATTATTGACACTAACTGTTTTGGTAACACATTCTCAATCACATTACGCACAAATCGAAACAAAATTTCTCTTACATACCTTAGAATTCATAAAATAGTTTTCTCAATGAATTCTTAAGCAAGCAATTCTTCTTATGAAAATTGCAAATTTAGTTTATCATGTTACGAGAAACTAACCACTATCATTAAATCTTTTTTTTTTTTGATACAAACCACTATCATTAAATCTCACGCAACTTCTCCACGTTCTTGATGTGGAATGATGGATCCAATCATTTCCTTTGTGGGCCCAGTTGGCCCAATAAGACCAGAAAAAGGTTTAGTTCATGGAATCCAATAATTTCGTTTGTGGTCCAGTAGGCCCATTCTAGTATTTTAATGGGTTCCTGTGACGTCACGGTGGATATGGTCCCCTCACTCTATTCTACCAGACTTGGTGGATCGGATCCCCGATGATTAGTTTTTAAATCGTGCTAGTTATAACTACGATTTTTTTACGAATAAGGGTTCGTTTGGCATCAAGGTTTTGAAATCTAGGTTTTAAAACCTAGGTTTGAAACTTAGATTTTCTCTTTCATACTCTCTTTTTACTACTCTTTCTTACTTTCCTATTTCTTACTTTTTCTCTCTTTCTCTTTCTTACTTTCCTCTTTCATACCCACTTTTTCTTACTTTTTTACCTCGAAATCTGTAAAAGCTATAACTTCCCAAACATAAATCACATTTCAAAATCTAGGTTTTACCTCAGAATCTGTGAAACCTAGGTTTCAAACCTAACATCCAAATCAGCCCTAAGTAGGATATACAATTTTTTTTCGGGCGGGATGGAATTGCTCCGTGGTATAACCTATGACCCGCTGGTTTATTTTATACCCCCATACTGAGAGTGACTGGCATCAGAGACTAATAATATTAATAAGACGGTACGCATAGTGCCGGTAAAGCGGGTCGGGTTGACGGGCTGGAAAACCCCAGCCCACCAGTTTTTTTATTTTTTTAAAAAAATTAAAAATAAATTCTTTTTTTTCATTTTTACCTACTTTTTTCTTATAAGATTGCATATTTATACTATTCTCTTTTAAATTCTATGAATAAGTGTTCAACAATTTTCTAAAAATAGAATTTAATATTACTTTATCTTTATAAAAAATATTGGGATAGAAAAAATGTAAAGATATATAAGATATAATAATTTTAAAAATTAAAAAGAAATGGCGGGCCAGCCCGCCATAACCTGCGGGCTAGGTGGGGCGGGCTGGATCAGCCTACCAAAAAATGCGGGCTGGCAGGTTGGGCTTGCGGGCCCAACCCGCATTACCAGCACTAGGTACGCAGCCCATCCTGTTTATTCCTTTAAAGGCGGGTTTTAGCCTGGCCAGAATGGATTAAAATTGGGTTAGATGGGTAGTGGGTTTTTTGCTCAGCTATAGATCCCTTCAAAAGGAAAGTAGTAGATGCGTTCAATATCCTTATTGTATCCTATCGAACAGAAATATTTTGACTAAAATATACTCTTAATCCTTTATATTTATTTCAGGTTTCACTTTAATCTTTTAAATTTAAAAAGTGCAATTTCAGTCCTTTAAACTTAACGTCGTTAGTCTCTTTTAACGAAAATTGCTAACTCATTAAATTTAACGCTATTATTTTAAATTTTTTTATTTTATACAATTTAAAATATCAAATTTATTACATTATTAAATTAAAGTTAAAATATGTGTATGCTTTGCCAACATTTTATTGCACGGTCATCAATTAAATTTGATGAGTCAGCAATTTCCATTAAGAAAAACTAACGACGTTATTAACTTAAAGGACTAAAATAAAACCTGGTACAAATATAAAGGATTAAAATTATATTTTAGTCGAAATATTTTTATTAACGTTTTTTGTGAATACCATTTGCCCCTGGTAAAAAAAAAACAGAAAATGCAGTGGTTTAAAATTAAAATCAATTTATGATCGCCTTGGGATATATTTGCCTGATTTTAATTAGATGAATGATGTTAGTTAATACTACATAACTTTCTAAAACACTCTAATTATTTTTTTAGCTTCCTTTCTGCATATATTATTTGATTATTATTGATTGGCAATCACCATAAGTAATTTAGATAATAGTTGATAAAAATTAAAAATAGATCACCCATTTATGATCAATATCAACTAACCAATTAGACTCTATACTCCATCTAGACCACAATACAATATACTTCTAGAAGAAAGACTTGATCCATAATGTAAGCCACTTGCAGCATAATTAATGTTTAAATGTAACTTACTGTACTTCCCTCTCTCTTTTAAACCTTATTCAATATGAGTAAAATTGAAAAAAAAAATTAGTTTGAAACAGATTTAATGAGTTGACTACCGTTATTTCTTACTTATGATGTATTAACTAAAAAGGTAGTTTGGGTAAACTTTTTTTCCACTTTTTTCTATATTACACATAAGTTGAGACGAAACTTTATTTATATACTTACCTCTATTTATGTAAAAACAGTTCCCCACCGATTTTTCAAACTAGTCTAAAATAACTTAGCCCGAGGTATTAATTATTGCCTTACGGGAATAGTATGTTGAATCAGCGTCCATATGTAAAACCCCAGCATATATATAACAACAGATATTGTTTTAAAGTCACGAACGTGACAATTCAATTATCTATTGCTTTTGGAATTAATGTGACAACCCATTTTCACCTTCACATCTTAATCATGTACTGTTCATACCCATTTCACCAAGTCTCTTGTGTGATGGAGTAAGCGCCCGCCAAGGAAGGAAACAGGATAAATAACGGTCAACGGTCAGCGAACTTTTATTACAGTCAAATGGAAAATTGCCCGCAAATAAAAAAGTTGAAAGGGAAAGATGATGGCGAATTATAAAGGAGGGCCAAAAGCCCGAAATGTAGGTCTAGGGATGAGAGTTAGGAGCGGCGAGTGAGGATGACGACGCTTGTCCGGAACGGCAGCCTCACCTTCAGTCGCCGGTACAGATACGAGCCTCTCGGCCTCAAGTCCGTCAGCTACAGACGCAGAAGAGCCAAGCAAAGGCAAATCTTTCTCACCACCTACAGGTTGAGTTACTTCGCCGACGATTTCCCAGATTCCAAACCTCCGCCTCCTAAGCTCAAGAAGGTGGCTGTTAAGGTCAAGAAAATTGTAACCTCTGTTCTCGTCTTCATGAGAACTGGTTCCTTCAGATCCTTCAGTTCTAAGTCCGCCATCTCAGCCGCCTCCCCTGCTTCATCATCATCCAACTTCAAAACTTGTTGGCCCTGATTGCTTTTGCCACACATGTTAATTCTTAAGAGATATGGAAGCAAATTAGAAGTATCAAGGATCACCCCTCTTTGCTTGCCACTTCACATCTTCTTTGGGAAATCATTTCTTTCAGCTTATGACCTCAAAGATCAATAAGCAAGCAGCTAATTACTTGTCTAGTGGGTGTTCGCGTGTTGTAAAAGGGTTTCAGATTAAATTTCAGTTATCACTATGTATGTGTGTATATATATTCAGTGGTTAATCCGATGTTGCCTTCAAAGTTCTATGCTGGATGATCCCAGAATAAAATACCTTCTGTGATTTCAATCGCAATCATGTATAAGGCAGTTCAAAAATAGCTTTAGTAGAGATGCTCATGAGTTGGAGGCAATATAAGCAACTTCGAATGGAAGTTTAGTTTGAAAGAATTGCTAAAGGTGAAATTCAATTCAGTAAAGTTTTAGCGCAGAGACTGATTTGAAGTTGAATGAGGGAAATACCACGCCAGGAATCTAACAGGATGAAGAGAGGAAAACGACGTAAACCAAACTAATTCTTGCACCTAGTAAAGCATTTGACCTTTTCCTCACTGTCACTGAACTTGCCACGTTTTATATTTGCCTGAGTACAAAGCGAATTGGAGACCCCCTGGCCAGGACTCATTAAATAAATCAATAACTTGTACTCATTATTTTCTTGGTATTTTTGGGTGGCAATGAAGTCATGCCATACTTTCTTGTTACATATATAACTATACCTTCTTTTGAGTTGGCCAAAAAAAAAAAACTAGGACTTCTTTTGATGCGTTGCAAGGTAGTCATGATTTAATAGGATTCTAATGACTTGAATTTAACAGGAATGTAATGGAATTGGTTTGCCTTACGATAGATAAAAATATAGAATTATTTTTTTTTGCTACAAAAAGAGAGCACATGGCTCAAACAGAAAATTACACTGTAGGGGACATGGTCCCAAGATCAAATGACCATAAAGCCTGCAAATGAGGTGTACAATACTCGTAAGTAGCAGAACTACTAATAGCTTCTTTAGCTAAAGCATCAGCTTGCTGGTTAAACTCTCTTGACACATATTGTATAAGCACCTTCCACTCCAAATCCAGAAGTGACTTAATTTCCATGAATAATAGATCAGCATTAGCGTTGTTATCACGGGAATTAATCATATCCACAAGTTGCTTGTTATCAGATTCTAGAATGAGCAGTTTAAATCCATACATCTGAGCTATTTCCCGGACAGCCCATTCCTCAGCTTCAAAAGAATTACAGATGCCCAAAGTCTTCATGAAAATTATCAGATATAGAATGATCTTATCGTTAGGTCATGAAAATTTTGGGCCGAGCCCACGACCAAGAGCTAGTCCAATACGCAAGGACGCACGGAAACAAAAATGTGCATGTAAGCCCAAAATGGAGGCTAGTAATAAGACTGTAGTTACCAAGGGCAATGTAAAAGAAGGGTCCCACCAACGGCTGGTTGGATCAAGTGGTAAGCAGCTTATTCCAACTTAAGCAAGGTCTCGGGTTCGAGCCTTGTGTATGCAGCAGCCACCGTTGGGAGACTCATCCACCATTGCTAGGTGCGCGACGCGGGTCGGATCCGGACGTAGTCGGAGCAAAGCTCCGGTGAACCGGGTGGGCAACCAAAAAAAAGAAGGGTCCCGTGGCTTCAATCATTTTGTTGTGATTCTGATTGTTGTGTTTGTATAGGTATCACCACAACTCAGTGAAGTTGGGTTGACTTACCTATATGACCAGAACTAAAGGGTTTACTTGACTTGTTCCAGTACCCGTAGGGATTGCCTCAGTGAATCATGAGTTAGGTACCTTGTCTTAAATCGTGGGTGAACCCAACCCCTTTTCTAAAATTATTGTACCAAAAAAGATGGGTCCCTCACAAACTGATGAACACATGACCATCTTTCCACTGGGCGTGATGTTAAAACTGAATTGTATTTAGTAGGAAAATACTCGTGTGTCCAGCAAACGGATAAAATAGAACTTCGTATAAACCGAGTGAAAATCCTACCAGGAGACCGAATGGACCACTGGCTAAAAGCCTAAAAATTATCTGCCTTGGATCCCAACCTACCTAATTTTTATAACCTAACAAAAATTAAGGTTTTAATAATGATAAATATTTAGATTTTTTACGTAATATAAATGAACATAAAATTTAAAAAGAAATGAAATTTTCCAGATAGGTATGATATGATTCATATCAATATATAAGTTACCCTCCTCTTGTTAATATATAAAAAAGACCTTTCCTTTTGTTGGAAAGATTAAAAAGTTAAGTGCCCTACCAAAAATTATTTATGTATATAATTACATTATATATTAGTTTATGAGCCAAACAAATTAATTTTTAAAAATAATAAATATAAATAATAAATTTTAAATTGTGTATTTAGCCTTTTAAATTCTTTAGATAATAGTCAACTTATATGAAGGATAATTGGTAATAATATTATCAAGCTAAGCAATTAAGTTAGTTAAAATAAAATTTCTATAGCAAAATCGTAGACACCTTTGAAAAAGTTCAAACTGATCCAAACAAAATCTTGTTAGTCAACCGTCCTTCCCCATAACCTGCGCTGCGGAATCCTCAACCATTAACGTTCCCGAAAACATTGGACCCAAAAAAAGGTTCCCGAAAGCAGATCAACTTCCTCGTTCCTGTAGGCTATGTTTGGTTTGATGGAGGGGAAAGGAAGGGGATGGATAGGAGGGAATGGAAAGGGATGGAAGGGTATAAAGTTACCTTGTTTGGTTTAGTTAAAGGGGAAGGAAGGGGAATGATTTTTAATGATTCTTTGTTTGGTTCAGGAGGGGAGGGGAGGGAATTTAATAATCAATTTACCATTTTGCCCAAGTATATTGATTTATATTTATTTACTTATACAATTTATTTAAATTATTTTCCACTCATAA
>JANTPZ010103459.1:0-10375 GCA_025593235.1 Vachellia pachyceras
ACCATGCCAGCACCCACTGGTATGTATCTTCCAAGATCCAAGCACCTGCGCTTAAGTGTAGAATTCCAGTGATTTTTTATAGCATTATCTGTTCTTCCCGGAAGAAGCCTAGCTATTGCTGCCCATTTGTTTCCATGCATTGCATGGGCTCCAACTATAATACGATCTTCTTCCTCTGCAGCAATTTACATTTCATTAGACTCTAAGAGGTAAAAGGTATTCATCATGGTGGACCCCCCCCCAAAAAAAAAAAAAAGAAAAAAAAAGATGGCAGGGAGACCAATTTGTTTATGGAACGAACACAAGTTTACAACGAGAAAACATACAGCATACCAAGCAAAAGCAGAAATAACTAGCAGGAAAACACACACACACACACACGTAAAGGTCTGGCATGAGCTTTCCTTCGGGTGGAGGGGTATCATCTATCCAGATTGAAGGCCCCATGAAAATCGGAAAGACTTGCTAAAGTCACTTAATTGAAAAAAACCAGTCATGTGATGCTAAGCTGTAAAATTATCCATTTATCATGTTTTTTATTCAACTTCTTGATAGTAAGCTGAACCTAAATCTGGTCTCACATAAAAATCCATAAATGATATGCAAATTATGAAAGCAACAGTAGAGGGCAACAGCATGATAATAATTCTTGCCATAAGTAAAATACCAAACAAATAGGCAGAAGTTATTCCTGACAGCCTACATCCTAGTGTTAATATTTCAAGTAAATTCCGGCCTAACAAAAGCCATGAAAATGAATTACATCTAAAAAGTTTGAGGTCCTTTGTCCCACTACCCAATGTGGATAAAGCAAGGAGACAATGGCCACAATGAAGAAATAGCATCTCAATATTGTATTCATCGACAAATATTGCCTAAGAATTAAAAAAATGTAAAGCCACATGCACATATGCATCTGCTAAATTGAAAGTAAACATATAAATGTGTTTTAGTAGGTATCATCAGGTCTAGATGTAAGAAATAGTGCCCATTTAGAAACTGTTGTAAGAATGCATTTTGGCAGAATATATTTATATTTGGATAAACTTTTGATTCAGAGTGCATTTATTATGTAAAAAATGAGTTTTTTGCTCAGGATATATTTTGAAAGAAAGAGTTACCAAATACTAGAATCTGCAAGCTAACAAATTTTTGAGTCAAAAATGCATTCTATAAGCCAAAACTGGGTTCCTACACAGGTACATAATAAGGCTGCAAGTAAGACGGTGAAAACAAGACTACCAAATCTGAGAAGATTTTACTATTAATTACTCAAGACTAATATATATTGTCCACCATCTACACCATTTGTCAAACAATGCCAAATTCCTCTACTATGTTGGCATATTAAACAATACTCTTGTTAAGGTGCCAGCTTCATTAAGGACAAGCTAAGGTGCCAGACCAGCACTCACAAATCACAATTGATATAGCAATATAATAATACAAGTCAGAACATTATCAAAGAAACACTAATAACTAGTGATGAAGCTAAAACTAATTTGGTGACACCATTCCGGCATTTTCCAATGCTTTTTTGATAGGTCCTCCCTGCTTGAAGTGGTGACAAATGACTGACTGCAGTAATTTGAGTCATCAACTTATCTTCCACACACGGAATAAAACATCACAACCATTATTGGAAGATGATCTACTAAAAATTCTTGAAGCTTTAGCAAATATAAATTAGATGAAAGCAATACACTGTTATATAATTGTCATAAATTTGAAAATTGCCAGGACAAAGATCACTGAACAGTTCTTTGGACCACTCTAATGGCATATATAAGTAGATCAGGTATCTCCTTTCCGCCATTAACACTGTTAATATATTTAAACATAGGATACTGGTCATTTAGGAAATTATTCATATAATTTATTTATATCAGTTCATCGTTGTCTATCCATCAATCACTTTCATAAGCCATTACCAAAACCTTTAATCTCCATCCACCAACTCATCCTAATTGCTTGAAATGTTGATGTTCTAACTTCTAACCAATCATTTATAGCTCTTCATTGGATATTAGAATTTAAAACTACCTTTCCTTACATCAAACTTCTCAAATGGTGTGGAATCATGACGTAGTGAGTGACACTTTATTTTGTTATCAATTGTTTCCACTTCATTGCGTAGTTCCACATAACTAGCTCGTTTTCTTGTCCATCTCTTTAGAAATGAAAACACTATAGTTAATTTCACATGATGTTCAATACCTTGCTTAGTTTTTCTAATAAACAACCAAGGTTACTAAGCCTATACTCTTCAAAAGTTATTGCTTAGGACGATGAATAGGATCCTGCAAGATTATTTGTACACACACGTTCATATATAACATTTGCCAACAAATTTGACCCTGTTGTGGAGATCAGCCTTTTGATTGTAGATATTCCCATCTTATGAGGTTAAAGGAAGGACCAAAGAAGTGCTAGCTCAGTACCTGAACTGTGTTTTCCTTATACCCCATAGTAGTGCAGACACTTCTTCAAATTCAGTAGTTAGAGATGATCAAACAACAAAACAAATTAAAATTAAGCAATCACCCAAGTCCCTAATCACAACAGATTTGATGCAAACATCAAGGGGAGTAAATTCTTAAATCTCAACTAAACACTAGCATGCAAAAACTTTATCCTAAGTGTTGAGAATAAAGAAATTTCTCTTAAATCATTGCTTTTTGGCATCCAAGTTACAATTAGACACAAGATTGTAATGTAAACCAAAGTAGCTCGTGTATTTTATTTTTAACGAAACTAGAACAATGAGGGGTACAATAATAAGGTCATTCATATGGGCATAGATAATTTAAGCATTAACTCCACAGAAGTTAATCAGCCCATTTTGTGTGCATTCTATGGACATTTCAAGATAGATGCAAATAAAGGTTTTAGACTTTTAGTTGATTTCAAATGCAGAGAATAGAGCCAGAGATCTGATTGCCATAACAATTGAAACCAACAATGCATGTTCACTATGAATGCAGTTCGACTAATAACTGTGTAAAGCGTCGCGCGGGGAAAAACCAACGATAAGTTGGTCTCAACTTCTCTCTGACTATGAAGCCCAAAAATTGGCAAATTATAAAGAATTTTCTTCCATGATAAATAATAAAACAACTTAGAAATTAGAAAATATAGCGTTTTATGCACAGATTTTTATAATTTTATGATCCAACTAAATAATCTCGGACCCAAGATTACCGAATCGTCACCTTAAACACAGAAAGAACAGTGATGCAGCCCCAACTCCCCGCCCCCAAGGGTGACAACGATAATATCAGATAAAACGGACGAAATAGGATTGGGGACCTTTTCCACTTGAAAACAGAGCAAAAAGCTTACGGTAACCATCTGAACCAAAATGGGAATGAATAGCAAGGCACAAAATGAAATCAATAAAAAACGCGGACAAGGACGGGAGAATGACCAGGAAAGGAGGTTACCAGTGAAGGGCTTGCGTTTAACACCGGGGTCAAGTTGATTACACCAACGAAGACGGCATGACTTGCCAGATCGACCGGGAATCCCTCGCGCGATCATGCTCCAATTCCTCGCCCCAAAATTGGCAACCAATCGACTGAGAACGGCATCCTCCTCCGGGGACCACGGCCCCTTCACTCTACCAGCAAAGTTGGCGTCTCCAAGGCCAGAAAAGTCGGCATCACCCGCCACAGGTTCCAAGTCGGAAGAGCCGGGGGGTTCCGGTTCGACGGAGGGAGAGGGAGAGGGAGAGGTGGCAGGGTGGGATTCAGTCATGGCGGTTAATGAAGCGTAAGTTTGTCTGGTTGTTGCCATCTGGGAGTGCTGACTTTGTATCCCCGGGAATAGGAGAGACTGGGGAGTCTATACTTACCCGTTTAACTGCAAGTAGAATTGACACGCCAAGACCGCATCACATGATGGAATTGGTCGGAAATGTGTCGCTATCCCCCCCCCCAAAATTCCGAAAGGCGGTTGTTATGAAATGACGGGCGTGCCCCTCCCCCTGCTCCCGATTCCTTTTCCCCTCTGGAAGAGAAATAGGGAACTTTATTTTTTGACCTGAAAAAACAAAATAGGGAACTTGAATGGAAGAGAATGAGGAGAAAGGAATGAAGAGCCCACCCATTAAAAATGGGGTGGGAAATATTTTTGTATTTTATCTATCCACGTACTTTTTGATTAATTTTTTATTTTAAATTATTAAATTTGATATTTAATATTTTTAAAAAATTCTTACTATAATTTTATTTTTTACTTTTTGATTAATTTTTTATTCTAAATTTTTAAATTTGATATTTAATATTTTTAAAAAATTCTTACTATAATTTTATTATTTTAAAAAATAATTTTAAGATATATTCTAATGTCTAATTTATCTTTAGAACATTTAGAAACGTAATATATTCTTATTTAAATTATTTCATTTAAAATATAATAATATGAAAACGTATTTTTAATAAATAATTTGAAAAATTATATACTGATATTAATGTTAATATATTTTTTATTATCATATTTAATTTAATATTATAATTTATATATTTTAAAGGTAGTTTAGTTATTTAATTACTTATTGAAAGTTTTTATTTAAGAATATTATAGTTATTCAACTATTTATTAATTCGGTTCTCTCTCGTGCATCTTGATATATTATTTCTTCTTCAATTTTTTTCTTCTTTCCATTTTCTCTTCCCCATCTTTTTTCTCCCTCAACTTTTTTTTATCCATACATTCGAAGGAAGCCTTGCTCTTGGAAATGGACCGGAGCCTCTTCATTACAACACCTTCTCGGCTACGCCCCTCCCTTCTTTTCACCAAGTTGAGTTATTTTACAAACAAACATCCTCGATCATTCCCTCTCTTCCTTCATGTACCTTTATGGCGTTAGCATCACCATCAATCAACACAGACCAGCGCTAAGTTGGAAGAAAATGTTTCTAACTATAATTTTACACTTGGCCATTTAAAAACCCACCCATCCATGGTCCTCCAACAAAGGAACAGTAAAAGAAGAAGTGAAGACACAATGTGGTAAGCGCTGAGGCAGGAACCAACCATTACACTGCTTTCAAATCAGGTCAGACGTGTATAGGCTCCTGGTGAAGCCTCCACATACATACATCGATCTCTTTTCCTTCATTAGGGTGGACAGCCCAGCATCTAACACCCTCCATCATCATAATCTCATTATCATGCTTTAATGCTTGCACACAGGAGGGAAAAAACGCAGATCCTTAAACTTTTACAGTGCTGCTTTGACCGACGACCATGATTGTGGCGGCATCAACTGAAAGCAGGAAGAAGTGTCGGTGGCCATGCACGTACGCGTCTGCAAATTTACTGGTGGCTGCGAACCAACCAAATGCTCCTCTTTTGCACGCGCGCACTAGTCTTCTCATCAAAATTAAAGGGAGACGTACATCTCCTCCAATCTTGAAATGCGCCTTCACTTGAATTTCCTCCTCCCTCCGGAATCACCGTCTGCCAGTTTTAAGCTGTCCAAAGGGGCTAGGGAAGTAATTAGTTGAAGAAAATAGCCATATATACGTTTCCATTCAAAATTACTCCTAAAAAGGCAGGCTTGGGAGAGTATGTGACAAAAATATGGTATTGAGTGGATACTGTATGTGTGAAAAGACCAGGCAGCCTAAAGACATCATCCGATATTCTTTATGATTTGTGGGTGTCAAGTAAGTAATTTTGGGAAGAAGGGATGGTAATTATTCTTTACGAGCAGTGTTAATTAGCGTTCGCCGTTCACAAAGACGGACATCAACCAATAAGCTAACCCGCAGATTCGAGAGATTTGGACACGCAAGCTGCTCATTAGTTGAGTTCGTGGTCATCCGTCAGATGGACATATATATATATGTATGGGCAATCAATCCATCATAAGAAGTGGAAGGTGAAGGAAGAAGGAAGAGAGGAAGTGAGTGGGGATGGGCCACAAGGGTTGAATTAAATAACAAGAGCATCGAATTTTGGGGCCGCACCCAACTTGCCGAGAATTTCCAATGATTGATCATGGATGCCTCACCCACCGCCGGCTCCCATTTCTCTCCCTCTGTCTCCGCTTCTAGGGAATGGGGCATGCTTGTTCATAAATAAATATATATATATATATAGTCCAAAAAACACACAATACATGATTCGCCAACGATTGGGAACGAAAAACGAATTCACAAATCGTTAAATTAAGCGCAGCTGGCTGTGTTGTTCCATTCCTCCGCATGAGAGAGCGTTTGGTAATTAAGTCAAGAACTGCAACTGGAGGAGGCATCCAAAGGGATCGCATTGATCCCGAATCGATCGAAGCCTTCAACCTTTCTCTTTGCCTTCATATCCGCCCAATTTGGGATCATGCTATCCCTTTGGATTCCTCCTTTGGCAGCTTCTCATTCTCATTATTACACACATATCTTCATCCCCTTGTCTATACCTGCCTAGGTCTTTCTTTTCCTTTTTGATCCTGATTATAACTATCCCCCTCCCCGTTCTCTTGTAATTTTTTAGGCCCGCCATTACTTCGAGATATAATTCTCTTGTAGGTTTGTAATTAGTTTCATTTCAGTATCCATTCATGTGTGGTTAATCATCGATCTCAAGGGAGTTGTCGATGGTGAAATCCTCGCCTCAACACCGAAATTTCATATGTATCCGCTAGATCCAATATGCCACTCCGGGGGAAGCCGGATCAATAAGCCGGGGAGCACAAGGCTAGGTAACTATATATTCTCCGATAGATTTTTATGGGAATCCTGGAATATTTCTGCTGTTTTACACCCCAGTGGTTTTTGTGAGCTAGTGTCACTTGAATGCCTTGGAGTGAGGTCACCCTTTTAAATCTGGAGACCCTTCCTGACTGCTAGCCTATGAATTACAGCGTCCAGAAGGTTCAGAGACAGCATGTTACTTAAACTGCATGCATGCATGTGTATGTATACAAATTAAATGCGGTTGCAGTGTGCAAGTCAACAGCCTTTGTTTTCCCTAAGGGCCCTATATGGATTCGCAGCTCTGAATTCGGTCAACGTAGGAATACTTATTCAGTTTGCAGATATTATATATGATATTAATTTAAAATCATGTGCTTAGCAAGCTGCTGGTCAAATAATCAAGTTTCTCGATAATTTTTTTTTTTGGGGGGGTTTAAATTTGAAGAAGATGCGCATATATATATATATATATATATAGATAAGGTAAAAATATGGAAAGGTAGTGATTGGGATGAAAACGTGGGACGACGGGTGAGCATAGTATATAGGAGAAGAGCGATCGAGTGCATGGATATATATATATAGATACACAGTACACAGGGACAGGGGCATTGATTTCAGCTTTGATTTGCTTTGCGTTGAGGAATGCATGCAAAAACAGATGTAATTAACATGGCTCAGCTCCTACGAAACACTTGCCATTATATATATTGCCTGTTATGTATATGAATGAATGAAGGCGAGGCTGCTTCATGCTAATTACGCATATACGTAGTACGCACACAACGCAGGCACCAGTGTGTGTGAATGAATGGATTTCGATCGTGTGATCTTCTTGTTGCTTTAGTTCCAAATTCCAATCGTCATTCGTGATGAATTCGACAGTTTGAATTAATGGATGAGATAAGGAGGTAGGGCGAGGTACGTGAGTTGGCTATTAATTAATTAATTAATTGAGGCAAATGATATTTAATTTGCAACGTACGGTGCAGTTTGGAGTTTGGAGAATGTTAATGTGCGGCGAGCAATGCAATGCAAAGCAGCAGTGGTTCGTGATGGATGGAGGGAGGGAGGGAGGGATGGCATCAGAAAATGAAAGATGCGGAGGCAACGTGAAGAGGAAGCTGGCAGTGTTTGATTCGAATGAAGATATATGCCATCTTTCTTCATCACTCTCTCTCTCTCTCTCTCTCTGTCTCATCCATCCATCCTATTAAAATCATTCCAACCTCACCACCACCACCCTCCGTCCCTATATAATATTATTATTCCTTCCCAACCCCTTTATTCACTGCTCCATATTATAAATCACACTATTTTCCTATCTTCTCGATCATGACTCAAAGTATCCAAGGTTTATGCATACACTTATATATGACAATATAAGGCCAAGGAATTAATTCCAACAGTAGGCACTCACATTATTATTGGTTGTTTTATTAAACTTCCATGGTGACTCAAGCTATTGAATAGAAAAAAAAATAAGGGAATATTGGGTTCTCCAATTTTCCCAAACAAGATCTAGGAAATGCAAAAACATTAACAAAAACAACTAAACATTGTTTTTCGTTTTTTAGTTTTTAAAAACCAGTTTAGTTTGTTTTTAAAAACAACTTATTTAAAAACAAAACACTAAAAGGGGTTTTTTCCCCTTATTTTTTAAAAATGAAAACAAACAGCCCCTTCATTGGCGGTTGCCATCCAAAGTCATGTCTGGTCATCTAGTTGCCTTCATGTTTCTTGGACGTCAAATAGTGTGAATATATAACAAACTTATTAGGTATTAGTTTCTTTTGTTGCCCACTCGAGTTCTGCTTCAACTGTACTACCGGGATCGTCTGACCCTTGGATTGTGGATTTTTCTAATAAAAATGCAGTTTTTAAATTGAAAATTCAAATATCATTCATGCTGTGATTATTTCAAAATAAAAGGCATGTGATTAAAATCCAAACCGTTTGAGTTTAACGCTATAATCTCGGCAGCGTAACCAGAAAGCAATTGATCATTTTTCTTACGCGGAAAGAGATGCGAATGAGAGCAGATTTTTTCAAAACCATCTTTCTCATTTTCTTCTCATTATCTTATATATATATATATATATATTGCATTTATAAATCATATAGATCACATTTTAATGGTTTAAATTTACTTATTCATATTTATAAATTATACTATTAATTTTATAAAACATTAAATTTTGAGCCTCCATTTCTTTTGATTTAAGGTAGAAGATATGATTCTTAGAAAAAATAAGAAAGATGAATCTAAGAGAAGAAATCTGATGGAAATACTATTTGACCAGTTTCCTGCCACTACTCTGGGGCCAGCCACTTTATGCTTCCTAGTTTAGCCATCACGCATTCATAAGCCATATTTAGAAAAAGGTCGTTATGACTTGTCGTTTGTCTAATTAAAACAATGCATGGGCACACACACTCACACACTGTAAGAATGTGATAGGAATTGACCAAAGAGGCACACTGTATACAGGGTTACGATACAAAGACCGGGCCATCTCTTTTAATTTTAATCTGAGAGGACTACAAGTCCTCCCACTCATAATGAACACGTACTCTCTTTCTCTCTATAATTCCTCTGTTCCAGCATGAAAGAACTGAGTAAATGAATGAATACCTTCCATTTCAATTACGTATCCATTCCGTCTTTTATTTATCTAAAATGTTTTTATCCGTCGGTCATTCCTGGTAAATAACATTTTATTCAAAGCCAAAATTATAGTGACATGAGTTTATGTTTATGGAATAGGATTTATCAAATCAAAATCCGATCAGTATTTTTGAACTATGTGCCTCGCTATAACGTGAAGCAAACAGGAACAGGGTATCACCATTAAAATGTAATTAAGTATGCCTATTAAAGAAAGTGAGGCATGGTCATAGATATACGAAAGGAGAGGCACAAGGCGGGTTCGACAATCTCGCTTAGTCTGTTACGCGAGTGAGAGAGATATAGAGAGAGAAGCACAAGGAGGAGCAGTCGCCGTCGCAGCAGCACCGATGGGAGGAGAAAGAGGCCATATGGAGCTTGGTTCCCATGATGGCCACTCCCTTAAAAATGGAGTCGTTGTTCAATCCCCCGACACTGCCCATCAGATCAGCACAGGTTTGGTTCCTCTTTCCCCTTTCCCAGTTTTTTTCAGGTTATTTTTTAAGCTTCTTGTGCGTGTGAGCCTTCCATCGAGGAAATTGAAGCTCAAATTCAATTGCCGAACTTTGGGGTCAGGCAATGTGATGTATGGGCTATGGCTTTCTTCGGTTGACACTTGACACACACGAACGAATCTGGAGGTCTGTATTGTTTTACTCACTTTTGAATCAAAGTTCTTGAACCTTTTTTATTTTTAATGGATGCTTTATTTTCTCTGTTAAATATGTTAGTCCTTCTTTTAAATAAGAATAAACACTCTCACAAAAACTGTTAGTGCTGACGGAACATCCCACTCTCAGACATCTTCATCTGGAAAATTTTCTCCTTCTCTTTCCTTCCCCGTCACTTCCACCGTAACCCAAAGTTGAAGCTCTCCTCCCTTCTTCGCTCTCTCAACATATTCTCCTTCCCCACCATTCCTCAACTCTTTTGAATCAAAGAGCTTCCTGGAATGATATTTTTCTCCTTTCTCTGAAACTTCTGGATTGATACATGCAAATAGATTCTT
>JANTPZ010103466.1:0-29914 GCA_025593235.1 Vachellia pachyceras
ATGGTCCCATTGACAACATGCAGCGCATGGTGTTGTCACTTGACAACACCTGACAACACCATGTGCTGCATTGACAACACCTCGTGTTGTCAATGGGACCATTTTTTAAATATTTTAAAATTTGGGACCATTTGATAAATAAGTCCCTTATTTGGGATTCAACAGTAAATCTCTCTTTAAAATTTCAACACTATTCTATAACACATCTCTATTGCCCCGTTTGGTAACATAGAAATGGGAGGTTAGCACTGGAATTAAAAATAAAGTTGTTTGGTGTGCAAGAAGTGGAATCCAGTTCCATAAAAAGTGATGGAATCCAGTTCCAGCCCTCCCCCCATAGAACTGATCCCAGTTCCATGGAACCCAATCTTTCTGACCATTCTACCCTCAGCGATGAACCTCTCAGCGGCGACGGCGATGGCAACAGTCATGGAAGACGATGATGAATCCGGTGACCTCCCATCTCCGACAACCTCATTCCCCTCCATATGCGACTCCGGCGACTTCCCATCTTCTTTCACCGGTGAGTTCTAGCTGTTTCGGTGAGGCATGGTGGAGGCATGTTCATAAACACCTGGCTTTCGAGAAATCCTTCGAATTAAAAAACAAACCCAAAAATCATAACTTGAAAGATAGATGATTAACAGAAAGGGATTCAGAGAAGCGGGGAGTTACAAAGGGGGTGAGAAGATGAAGATTACAGCAGATTAGGAAATTGCAGAAAAAGTGAGGTGAAATCGACAATATTAAGAAATCTGAGGCGAGGGAAGCCAAGAGTTGCACAAGAGCTTCTTCCTCAACGGCGGCAACATCTGTTATGCGAGATTATCTGTGATTGTAATGGTTAAGATGGTGATCGGAATTGCTGCTAGCTGGGAGAGGAAGAATTTTTTGGGGGAAGAAGAGAAATTTTTCTGCTGTAGAGGGTATATTGATCCTTTCACATTATATATATAATTATTAAATTAAAATAATACATCACTTCTTTTAGCATACCAAACATACTTTTAATCTCACTTCTACATTCAATTCCACTTCTAATTCCATTTCTACTTTCAATTCCATCAAAATCAATTCTCAGTATCAAACAGGGCATATAAGTGCCTTTAAGACGAGGGCTTCTTGCAATAATAGAAAGTCGTTGAAACTTAATCGAAAGATTCAACTTCTGTGCAATTCCTTTACTCTGCATCTACACACTCAGCAAGTTGCCACTCCACATGAGCATAGCGGCATAAGGGCTTCGTTTGGAAACCCGTTGGGAAAACGGACACAGATTCTGAGGTACTTTATGTGAGAGGAATTTTGTCTCGGCTTGCGTGAGAATGGGTTTGGGGAGCAAAAACGGGCTCCCCAACATGTTTCCAAACGCAGCCAAGGTCAACCAAATGGTCAGCTATAAAGATCTGAAAAGCTGTCTCTAAGAGCTTGAACTAGTTCATCAAACTCACTGAAATGTAATCTCACAAAGTAAATAAACTTAAGTCCACTTGAAACTCCCAAGTCATACTAAATATGGACGTTTCATTCATCCCATAACTTAGTCCACTTAATTTACTTTGCTACAAAAGAATTAGCAATATAACACCTCACTCTATAGTCCCTTGTCAGAGTTGTTTTAATGATTTAAGAAAACATGTGACCTAATAGGTACATATTTGGAAAGGCCAAAAATCTTTTCTCAAAGCTTAGGTACCATGAAATAAATAATTTTCCTAAAACTTATAAAATTCATAAATAAATCAATATATTTGCTAAATTAGTGGCTAAAAACTTTATTTTCAGCTTGTGAAAATCTATTTGACAGAAAAATAAGACCCGCCGGGTTCATATTTAACCCAATTAGTCTAAGAGCGCCAATTTACCAAAACTTGACGGAAGAAATTCATTGGGATTTATCCAGATTTCCATCACAACTTAAAAAATCGTACTTATAATTTACACATCCAAAAATAATGAAATAAGGCTTATTTTAAAGATCGGATTGTGTACTGTGTAACATTTCGTAATATAACTCGTATTCTCTCCGCATCTAAGCATTCACAATTTCGTGGTTAATACAAGAATATATACTTGCTATCTACCAACTATTTTCATGCATATTTGCCAGGTTCTTCATACATGCATGGGCTCGAGAACGGCTATCCTTCTCCCTATGGAGGTTAGGTATTTTCTTTAATACATGATTAATTTATATAAGCAAACATAAATATACTAATAGACATATGTTATAATAATTAAAGCAATTAAAATAACAGTAACAAAAGTGGCTTCTTTTGTTCTCCACCTTTAAACTTCCTCCACAAAGTTATTCCTGTCCTTGGTTAGATTCGGGAGAATCTCAGTAGCAAAACATGAACCCAATGTACTAATGTGCAATACGCATTACCACAGATCAAATTCAAGCAAGGGTATTACATTTTCAAAGTGTAACATCCCAAATTTAGGGTCTAAATAAAAGGTTAAGAATAAATTTGAATTATGCTGGCTACTAAGTCCAGTTGAGTCAAATATCTCAAGTATGTCATAAGGAAAATGTGTAGCATAATTATTTAAATTATTCAAAGGCTTAGAAAAATTGTGGAAAATCATGAAATAGGATTTTTGGTGATTTATGAAATTATGGAAAATCTTAATTCCTAATAAGAGATCTAAATAATTTTAAAACTGTTTTTCAAGATTTAAGTACCTATTTTCTTGAAAATTAAAGAGAAATAGCTAGAGGAGGATTTTTAGCTGAAAATTTTAGAGAAGTTATTTTATAAAGTAAAGAAGCTACTTGAGGTACAAAGTATTAAAGATCAATTTTTATAATTTATTCGGCAATTAAGTACTAATAAAGAAGAGGTAACATGGTAAATCCATTGCTCCAACCCTAAAATGTTTTTGGGCCAAGGTTTAGCCCAAAATTAGAGCCCAAATGGTGGCCCAACCGAACCCAATAAGTGAACAATTAGCTTTTGCAAATTACACCAAAGGATACGAGGAAAAGGTGCTTATGTTGGATTTACCATTGCGCAAGGGACAAGTGAGTAATTAATCCTTTTTCCTTTAGTTAAATCCCACCCGCCACGCCTTTTCTCTTTCATTCTTCCCTGATAATAGAGAGTGCCTGAAACCCGAATAGTAACAGTGGAAACAAGCTGCACTCTAAACAGATCAAGTCTGTTTTGCAATAAGGTATCATGTGCCTTGCTTGTGTGCTGCTACAAGCTTGTTTAACAGCCTGAGTTTGGCCTGTATTAAAGTCTGACTTGAGTTAAAGCTTGTATAAAAACCTGTTTTTTTATTAACTTCATAAAAAGGCTAACAGAGAAGGAAGAAAAAAAAAACATGCTGAGCAAAAGCTTAAGCGAAATGCATTAATGGCTTTAATTTCATTCCAGGAGCAGATCAGATTCGCAAGGATAGTGCTCTCGTTTCTGAGATCTTTTCTCTCTCGCTTGTGAGTGTGAGGTGCCTGGTGAAGGGCAATCGAATCAGCGTAGGCAGAAGTTGAATGTGGTTTGGCAAAAGCGTTTAGATGACTATCTAGGTTACAATATGCTTATCGCCAAAATCATCTCACAGAAGGGGATTAGCAAGAAGACGATCATTGCCATAATTAGAAAAGAATGGAATCTGGGAGAGGGGACTAGTATTGTTGAAATAAGTGAAGATGCTTTTGTCTTTACTTTCCCAGATGTGAAGGAATAAAACCTGATCGAGAAGGGCAACCGTGATCAGTGCAGGGGGGCCTAATAAGCATCGAAGAATGATCGAAACTCATGGTGACTAGTGAAGTGAATTTTAAGAAAACTCCATTCTGGGTACAGTTTCACTATATGCCACTTGGTCTTTTAGAGATGGATGAAAAGGTATGTCGAATGGGTAATGCACTAAAAGAGCTGGTATGGTACGAGAAACCCAAGGTAGGTGGTAATAACTCACGCACTTTGGGTCGAGCTCGTTTTACTACCAAAAAAAATGTTATATTCATGAGGATTTACCTATGAATTTCAGTTAAAAACCATAGGAAATTGATTTCCTATGAATTTTAATCCGCAAGTATAAGGTTCGTGGAAATTTAATTTCATGCGGATTTGTAAATTTGTAGGTATTTACCTGCGAAAAAATCCGTAGGTAAAAATTCGTAGGAAAATCCGCAGTTAAAATTCACAAGAAAATCAGCTGCGTCCAAGGCTAGTTGATCTAGTTTATAAACTTCCTTGGCCCTCTGGATCCATGCTAGGTAAAAACCTCACCCTTGCAGCGTTGTATGCTCTCGAAGTCTGCTAGTGTTCGCACTCAAGATACGTGCTAAAGAAGCAACTTTACCATGATCAGTCCTCTTATGAATTTTATCCTCTACACGGGCTCTATGATCCACGTCTAGATCTTTGGGCTGCTCTTGCACCTTATTTGAACTATGAGATGAAACCAGACTCTGACCCAGAAGGGGTGTAAGCAGGGTTCACTTTCATAGGAGACTTCTCTTCCACAAACATGATTGGTCTCTCTGGCACAATCGTTAAAGGCTCCTCCAGAAGCTATCTCAACCACGCATCGCATCTGAACCTCTTTTTCACAGAGAGCTCTCCCTTAGCGATGGTATCTCTATCGAACTCATCGGCTCTTGATCATATCTTAAGAAATCCCCTTGGTTCACGGAAGGTTCTGAGTGTAAACTAACCTCCAGAGTATGAGTATTGCAAGTCTCACATCCACTCCTGTGTCAGAATGGCTGAGTAACTTCAGTGGTCCGATGACTCATATTGCCCTTAGTTTGAAAATTCACAATTGATACCAATCAAAACAAGGACAACTCCAATGCATAATATCACCTTATGCAATGCAACTAGTCACCCAAGCAATCAATATGCAATTCACAGATCAATAAGCCAGAATCTGGCTACACCAACAAAGATGAAACATCTCATAAAAACCCTCTAGTACTTCATTAGAGATCACCAATCAACCTCTCCTATGCCTTCTTGAACTCAAATAGGCAAAAGAAATGAATTTCCAAAAGTTGCCAAAATTTACTATTCATTTGGTCATTTTCCAATTTTTTGGCCCAATTTTGAAATTTCATAACTAATTCCACAAAAATCAAAATTGAGTGGTTCAAGTCTCTAAATGAACTTTACAATAACCCCTATAGAGGAAAAATGGCAATATGCTCTCTAACTTGCCCAATTGATACAGTTTAATGCATGAAGATGCAATGTTCATATAGTCATTTTTCTTTTTCCAGATTTTTCTTCAAACTTTGGCATACCATAGCTTCTTGCACAAAAGCCCAATTCTAGCAAACTTTGGCTTGCTTTAAACCTTACCATATGAACTATTTTTCCACCAAATGTCAGATAAATTGGATTTCATTTACTATTTTTCCTCACTACCCAAAATTAAGGGATTGGAAAGAGCATTGGACCCTTTAGGCATGCAACTTAATTAAATTCTTTATCATTTGGTTCCATTTACATGCCATAGCTCACATACATACCAACATATTAACAACCCATTTACATGCCATAGCTCACATAGTCACATAGCCAAAACATGAAGAGGTTTAGGTTACAACATCCTCAACATACCAACATAAGTAATATACATAAACCACAAAACACAAAGTGCATGGCCTCCTTCACTCTTCATTCACCTTCCTTTTTCCTTTATTTGAGCTTGCATCTAGGGAGGGTTGAGTTGGGAGAATGAGATTTCATGCAAATCTCAATAGCAAAAACACACTAACACATGTATAATGATGCATGACAAGTCTTTCACATGTATAATGATGCATGACAAGTCTTTCACATATATGCATGACAAGTCTTTCACATTATTTTCACACTTCCATCCTACACAATTTTTCATTCTAAAGCTAATAGAAGCATCAAAATCATGAAAATCACACTCCTTCCCCATGAACATGAGTTGGCCAAAACACTCCAATCAAAGGGGCATTGTGATTTTCAACTTCCAACTTCATCCACTTGCATAAACATACTCCTAATCCATTGTTCATGCATTATTTAATTCAAGGACACATCTTCCTCATGAAATGAAAAATTAGACAGCACCTCCCCTAGGGTTTGTGCTTTCCAAAATTTCATACAACCAACAAAACAACACAATATATACATTAATCAACTCCTTTTCATGGAAGGATTGATTTGCCACTAACCATCTCATCAAAATCATACTCCTTCACATTTTCTCTCACCAAAAACCCAATTTTCCAGCAAGCAAAAGAGAGCCAAAATAAAAAATCTAAACAGATAGAAAGGTAGAGGAAGCTCCAAGGATAACAAATATGGTAAGGGTTGCAAGAGAACCCTTACCTTGGAGTTTTTGGAACTTTTCCCCTTGTTCCTTGGTTGCCAATCTCCTCTCTCTCTCTCTCTCTCTCTCTCTCTATTTTCAGCTGGTTTGGTTGTGTGAAATGGTGAGGAAGATGAAGCAAAAATGCCACTTTATTTGCATGTGAGATTAGGTGGATGGTTGATATGTATACTTACTTTAATGAGCTGATCCAAGGGCTCATATTTGGCCAACCCAAATGTGACATTTTCAGCGCCAAAATTGATCCAAATGGCTGCCAAAATGGCTAGAGAAAATCAGGTTTTAACTCATGGTGCCAAGTGTCCAAAATCCAGCACAACTTACACTGATAAAGTTACTTTATTTTGATAAATTCTACCACTTGTTTAACCCCAATTATGACAACTTTTAACCTCCAAATATGGCTACAACAAGTGGCAAGATTCATCATGGCAACAAAACTTTTTGGAAACTTAATGTTTCCATAAAGTTAATTTACACTATCGCAACACGGATAGAGCAACTTGCCGATAGTTAACTGGATCCAAGGCCACCAAAATTTCCCAAAATTAATACTAAGATTCTCATACTTTTTCTTTTTTCTCAAAAGGCTTCCCAGAATATTTTTAATTAATTCTTAAAGAAAACCCAAATCTAGGGCTTTTCAGGGTCTTTTCCTTCCAATCAGGGAAATCACTTTTCTCGTATTCTATACAACAATTTATAAAATAGAAGAAATTTCAAGCTATTTTCCCCTACTTTGAGATCATATGAGTTCTCCTGGCACTTCAAATAATTATTTTTAGCTATTATTTAATAAAATGTCAAAAATTAAATGGCCTTTAAAATTCTCTCAACAGATATTTAGGTCAAATTAACTGAAGCCGGGCCTCACCTATTGATTAGTGACTTTTCTCTATATTTTACGCCTCTATAAATTTTTCTGATATTTTAGTCAAACTTTGATCAAGTTGACTTTTGACATTGGTTAAATGACCAAAATGCCCTTGCACTTACCCTTAATTATCATAATGTCCTGACCTTTTTCAAATTCCATTTTGTCTTTAATTTTAATGACATTTGGGTCCTTTCCAAAAGATCACCCATTTTGTCATTTCTCCAGGCCAGGCATACTTAACTGTGAGGTTCTAAAGGAATTCAGTACATTTAGGCTAGGTTAATCGTGATTTTTCCGGTCCATTACCTTCATATTTTCTATTCTACATATCTCTGGACCCTAATTTAACCCATAACTACCTGTTTAACCTTTATTTTAAATTACAGCAAAACACGGACATCACAGTATGACATCCTTGACATCTCATTCCTTTAAGATGTGATAGATTTCACGGCATCCAATTCCATATTAATCTCTTGTTGAGTTCATTTCTTAAACTCATTCAAAATGGACTTGATTGTCATAATTCGATCACATAGTTCGATGGGTATATAATTCATATTTGTTCAAGCAAGATTAAAGTCAATTGGATGATCAATGCACTATTTTCATGTTTAGGAGACAATTAGGTTGGCTCCCATCCCATTCGTGCTAGTTAGTTTACCACCCTTTTAACTGTAACCAAACTCAAGCACATGCCCCATTTTGGCTTCCATATGACACATTCTTAAGCTCCCACTCAAATAAAGCAATTATAAAATTTAAGCAATAATTCGTCATTTGTTAAATAAATAACTGCATAAATGGTTATAAATAAAGTGAATTATATTTTCTTAATTCTATTCTATAGAAAGAATCCAAACTAAAATTCCACAAGAAATTGAACATTCACTTCACAAAAAAAAAAGAAATTGAACATTAAAATATTCTATCGTTGTTATTTCAAGTTTGGGTTTGAGACTATCTCAAAATCCATTGGCCATTTGAACCAATACAGCTTGTTGTCATGTACTTAAGCTTATATCACCACATCATTACCTTGTTGCTGTAAAACTTATCGTCTATTCACTTGGAGCTGGGATATAGCATACCTCTATGCAATTAAGGTGATTCACACATCTCATTTGATTATATCACATGACTTAATGATTATGAAGAGGTTAATTCACAAGTTACTACTTCAACCTCAATCTCATCATTACAGTTGAAGGCTTGTGAAGTTTCACTAAATAAGTCTAGTTCCTGAAACAATGTCAAGGTGTACGTGGTTATGTGGTCCGACACATCTGAGCAGAGGATCTTTCAATTAAATATCACCATTTTATTTTCTAACAAAATATTCTCACAAACTGCAGCGTTACTCGTGGTCATTCACATAACAATGACTATATGCTTTGAAATAGATTCAAACTTATTACCAATACAGATAAATTACATATCCAATTAAAGCTCTTGAATTTAGGGATTTTTAGGAACAAGCCACGTCTCAATCAAATGTCATACTCAGTCATGCATGCCCTAAAACATGGCTGGCTGGGTCAGGTAACATGATTTGGTTTGAACGGTTTGGGTCACCCAGCCCGAAACGATGTGTTTCACCATGTGAAACGCACCCTGGGTGCATTAAAATAGCGTCATTTTGGGCCTTAACCAAAATGACATTGTTTTGAGCCGTCTTGTTCCTTGGGTTGAGTAACCCTACCTGATCCGTCTTATTGTGCAGCCCAATGGCGGACCCGCCGTCACAGAAAGCTTCGAACAGCCATATCTCACTCATCCGGCCTCCTTTTGACACTTCTTGATGTTGTTGGAATCGTCTCTTTAAGCACTAGACATCCATGCTTTTGGATTGTTTGAAAATGTTCATTTTTTAAGACCCATTTTCAATCTTATATGGCCAATGTTTTTGAGCTGCAACACACAACTTGGACGAACTTTTTCATGCTTTTGGAACTTTCATTATTCATACTTATACATAAAAAGTTTAAAATCTCAAATTTAAACTAAACAAAGCAATAAGGAAAATCCCAAGAGCCACAACTTGTATAAACATATATGGTTAATTATTTTAACTCATAGCATGCTCATTAATATTAAATCATATATATGCAGCGAAATAAAACAATCATGCACCTCATAAAACATGTAAACACAGCCTCAAGATCAATGCGGCTTTAATACCAATGTAGGAAAATTTTAAATATGGAGAGAAACATACCAAAAATATCCATGTTCAGATCCGGGTCAAACATCCAAAGCTTCGTGAGTTGATCCTCTGATGTACATGCAAAAAGTTAAACTAGTTCATACCACTAGAAAATAGAGTCTAAACAGGGTGGCACAGTGGAGTACCTCACAAGAAAAAAAATATGGAAAGAAGAGAATAGTCGAAAAACTCAATGACTAGGGTGAGAAAAACATATGGGATAACTCCCATTAATAGAACTAGATTAGGGACATTTTGAAAACTCAAAATATTCACTACTACCATCAGTTGAGAGATTCTTTCAACATCTCAATTGACTAAGTCAATTAAAAATGTAAATAAATATATTTATATTTATCTTATAATTGATAGTGGATTATTTAAATTATATAAATTAAAGTTTACAATTTAATTTATATATTTAAATATCTTTTAGATATTTATTTGACTTACTTCAGAGTCAACAATCCATCTTTTATCTGATAAGTTTTCAATTAATTAAATACTTAATTAATCATTAATATCAGAAAGAATTCTAAATTCTTGATTTCATCAGATATTCAACTAACTCATGACTGAGTCAGCGACCCACATTTTTCTCATCAAATCAATGACGGATCCGAACTTAAAAATCCAACAAGAAGTGTCTTCATGAATGAGCCTCCACAATTGCTCAGTTGGAAGGGCAACAGTAACGGCTCTAGTAGGTCGCACTCCAAGAAAACCTTCTTGTGTTGGAAGAAAAAGGACTTGTCTTCTTATCACCTGACGTCCCCCAAAAGAAGTTGATGCATCTGGAATCGATAATTTCAAACACATACTGAGGGAGATTAACATATGATAGAACATGCAAATTAGCAGCCGAAAGAACATATTTAAGCGCTGTTAAGACTCGCTAGCTTAAGAAAGTAATTTCCCTTCCAACTGGATCAACCCATGTACCAAGATATTTGCCAAGCAATGAGGAGAAGTGCATGCCTTCTTGAGGAAAACGTAATTATCCCCATGAGGTACATTAGGACTGAAGAAGAGCACTGATTTGACGTGACTTATCCTTGTGATGACCATCTACGGTAGGTTTCAAGTGCATATTTAACACTTTGAAATCCTTGGATATTGCTCTCAGAAAAAAAAAATAATGGATGTTACAATCAATATATTTCAGGGGAAATTAATTACAAAACACTATTTAAGAAATTTATTAGTGAGAAGGATATAAATCAGAGAATGGGTAAAACTTGTAGAGCACAAATACTTTCTATATATAAAAATATATCCTATCTTCTCAACTAATAAAATTTTTAAGTAAAGATTTTTCATCCTTTATCTGTACATTTTACTTTTTCTGTTTGAAAGACACTAGGTCCTTTTAGAAACACAATAGATAAATATTTTTGCATAAGTCAAGGTAAATATGTTAAAGATATTATTTCGTTTTATGAAAAAATACTGATGAATGTGTATGCAGCAGTGTTGCCAAACACTCCACTTACTACCTCAGGACTAAGTCTACTTTAAATCTCTCATGTGAAAACAGAAAAATATGTACAGGAGAGGTGTAAAAGCAATACATTTTATAAATATTATTAAAAATAAATTCCATTTACACCGCACGTGCGGTGTGAAAGAAATACTTTTTATAAACAATTAAAAAAAGTAATTTCTTTTACAATGTTTTCTTCATTTTTAAAATAAAAAATTATTTTAAAAAATATTTAATAAATATTATATATATGATATATATTATTAAATAAATTTTAGTATATCCTATAATATATTTTATAAAATGCATATATATGTTTATTAAATAATAGATTTTAAGAAATATTTTACTACATTTTTTATAGGCTTTAATTATTTTTTTAAATACAAATTTCTTATTTTTATTTTTAAAATTTTGTAATTATTTTTTGTTTTGTAGTTACATTTTAATGAATCATATTATATTTGAAAATAAAAATGCTGACATATATTTAATAAATTATTTTATTAAGCCTTTAATAATTTTAAGTATAATTTAAGTATAATAATTTTAATTACAATTTTAATAAATTATTAAATTAGATTTAATATATTTTTAAGCCTTAATTTGAATAAAATATATCTTGAAATTTTAATTTCATATGTATCCAATTTTATTCAATGGACACAGATTTCATTCGAATGGACGCAAACCTCATTCGAATGCTTTTCTACTTCATTCAAATGATGTATTCATTTAAAAGAAATATGCTTTTAGATCGTATGTGGTCTGTGCGGTTTAAAAGAATGAGGCATGAATTTGCATATGGTGTAACCCGTATAAGTAAAAGGTGTTGGTACAGGATAAGACTAAAAGGGGGTGAATTGGTCAAATTAAAAAATTTAAAATTAAAATCAAATTGAGAGCAATGTCACCGAGAGATAAAAGGAAAGATGAACAAGGGGATTTATCCTGGTTCAGTCCTTTTGACCTACGTCCAGTCCTCAGAGCAACTCTGAGCTTTGTAATCCACTAATCACCAATAAATTAGGCACACTAGCCTTTACAATAAAGATTCATACTCCCCCTTACAATACATAATGAAACAGAGTCTTACACTCTGTTTTTGCTTTCTGACCAAATCACAATCCAATAAATTCAAGGTCCAAACCTTGAATTATCTCACAGAATTTCAGAAGATATTGCTCAAAGAAACTCTCTTAAAGAGTAGATAGCAATCAATGAAATTCAGTATAAGAATTTAATAAATCACAGAGAGACAGATGAATGTCTTTAATGCTCGTAAAGATGATCGATATTTCTGTAATGAATGCTTGGAGCTTTTATAGATGAGAGAAATGAAGTTGCCGTTAGATAGAGCTTATTATCCGTTACTTTCATCAACCACCACTTCGTCTTCGCCATTAATGTTGTAATAAATGCTTCTGAGTAGCGTGGACGACGAAGGCTTGAATAATGCAATCTGTCTGTGAGGACAGTGTTTTTCTCTTTCTATGATCCTGGACTTCTGCATTTATGAGGGCAAGTGAAGTTCAAACATTGTTAGTCACGAATAAGGAAAGATGTAGAGCAGGTGAAAAGCTATTAGAGAGAGAAAATAGTCGTTGAGAAACAATATTCGAGTTTTGTTTCACAATACTCGAGTGATAACCAATCAATTTGACAATACTCAAGTGTTTTATTAAATGCTCGAGTATTTGCTGAGAGTGTTGTAAAAGATTTTGAAATTCAGTTCAAGTACTCGAGTGTTAAAATTCTTGTACTCGAGTGTTAGGAATACTTTAAGTTGCTACTCGAGTGTTCAGAAGAAAACTTGAAGTGAAATCATTTGAAATATCACAATACTCGAGTGTTGAAAACATAATACTTGAGTGTTGTCACTTTTCTGCCATTACTCGAGTGTTTAGATGGAAGTGTTGTGTTTTTGAGGAAATGGAGCTCGATACTTGAGTATTCAAAAGTTAATACTCGAGTGTTGTCAACACTTTCATCTAATACTCAAGTGTTGTGCTTGAAGTATTGTCTTTCATTTGAAAACTTCTGCCCAATACTTGAGTGTTGAGAGTAGGCACTCGAGTGTTGTCACCACTTCTTCCACAACACGAGTGTTCCATTTCAAGTTCAAGTATTTTGACTCATTACTCGAGTGTTGTCAATACTTCAATTTGTAACTCGAGTGTTTTGCTTCAAGATTTGAGTATTCTTTTGAAAAACAAAACCCGATACTCAATTATTGCAATACTTTCAATGAGAACATTTTTAACTTGCAATACTCGAGTGTTGAAATCAAGAACTCGAGTATTGTCAACACTTTCAACGAAAACTCAAGTGTTGCCTGAAATTATTGATTTTTAACTTATGAAAAACATTGATACTCGAGTATTAAAACACAGAACTCGAGTGTTTCACTAAGAATACTTAATCATCAACAATTTAAGTTTTATAATCCTTGAAATTGTTTTGTTATCGTAAAAGGTGTATCTAATCCAAGCGCTGAAGATGATATTTTAATTCCAATGATGGAGTCCATCATTCGAATGGAAATTCTTTTACACCGCATGGATTTCCATATGGTTTAGAAAGTCTTATTTCATTCACAAATTTCTATTTCCTCATTCGAATGAGTCTCATTCTAAATAGAATATGGGTCTCATTCTGAATTGATTATGCCTTATTCTAAATTGAATATGCACCTCATTCTGAATCGAATACGCACATCATTTTGAATCGAATACGCACATCATTTTGGATCGAATTTGAGCCTCACAAATTTCTATTTCCTCATTCGACCGAGCCTCATTATAAATCAATAATTGTTTTTTATAAAAAGACATTACTTTTACACTGCACAGACAATCCTACAATGTAAAAGAATAAAAATTCTATACTCTTACACCACATGGATTTCCGTGGGGTATAAAAGAAATTGGTTTTTAAAGATATTAATTAAAAAGTATTTTACTTTTAAAAATATTAATAAAAATAATAAATGAATTTATAATTTTAATATTTTCTAACTATTAGTATATTAATAATAATAAACTTATTATTTTTAATAAATACAAAATAATAATAATTATTAAAATTTTGTTATTATTTTTAATACATTATTTATTATTAATTTTAATTTTGTAATAATATTTGATAAATTTTAATAAATTATATTATACTAAATAAAAAATGCCTCCGTAATGAATTATTATAATAAACCTTTAATAATTTTAAATACAACATGAATTTAAATAAAATAATTTTAAATATAAATTTAAATAAATTATGAAACTAGCTTTAATAAATGATTTTATATATTTATTTTGTATTTTCTAAAAATAGAAATTTTAATAATAATAATTTTTAATTATTAAAAATAAAAAAATTAATATTACTAAAATAATAATTTATTAAATAATAATTACTAATTTAAAACGTAATAATAATTTTTTAATTAAATTTTCGTAATAAATTTTTAATAACTTTTAATAAATCATGTTATTTTTTAAAATAAAAAATGGCTATATATTTTTTAACATTAAATAAATTTTAATAAATCTTATAATATATTAAAAATTAGATTTAATAAATTACATAATTTTAATGTATTTAATAATTGCAAAATTTTAATGAGTAAGTGCAAATTTGGTAACAATGAATTCTTCATTCAAATGAATATATGCCGCATTTAAATGAAAGTAAACGGCCGTTACAGATCCATTGGTTTAGGTGAAAAATGCTACGTTTTATAAACTTCTAGGGTGAATCTGGTCCAAAAAAAATTTCCGGATACACAGTGCTCCAACATGTATACTTCCGTGGCAAAAATGATACTTAACCCTTGATTTTATTATTACTTATTTTAAATCTTGGTTATATTTTTTTTTATTTCTTTTAGATTAAAGTTCAACTTTGCCTTGAATGTTTTCGTTCAAGAGAAATATTGTCCCAAAATTCTTTTGAAGAAGAATATCATCCTAAAAATTTTAAAATCATAATAATTTCGGCCTAAACATTATCTAAAGTAAGTTTTACTGTCAATTGACCAAATATGCTAAGTCAATCCATGTTTTATCCATATCATTTTAGTTTTGAGTTTATGTACAAATTTTTTGCATATGAAAGTTTTTACTTAAGAATAACTAGAATTTACTTCCCCGCATGATGCGCGGGTAGATTTCATTTCATTGTATTTAAAAAAGATATCACATCATAATCATCATCAATACAATATATCTGCATAACTACCCCAACACTATGTTACAACGAAGTTAACATTTAATGTTGTAACAAAAAACTTAACATTTAATGGTAAATCAACAATTATGAACTCTATTGCTTAATAACCAAATGACATGCATTTACATTGAAAGCATTTTGCTTACCACTTAAAACTACAAACATCAAATTGTTTTCCACAAATAAAATTTCCCTACAACCATTTACATTCATTATGACATCCGACAACTTTAACTAGTAACATTGTATCATTAAACTTACATGTAATTGGTCATGGGTAAAAATCATATCAGAAAGAGAATAAAGAACATAAACTCTAGCATTGAGTAAACAGTAAAACCTACAGTTGGGGCTCTCCACTTGGGCACTACCCAGAGTCCTTCAATGATCTCTATTGGATGAAAAGATTCCTACAAAAATGGTGAGTGAAATTTGATCAGCGTATTTGCAACAATAAACTCTACGATTGAGTAAATATAGGGAATTGGCCCCTCTACATGGGAAATGGTCATAAGACAACTATAGGGAAGAAAGGTAGGATAAAAGAAGAGAGCAGCGATGGACTGAGTTTTCTTTATCCAGCCATCATGTTCACCAATTTTAACTTCAAATCTTGGTGGTTTTTCAAACCAATGGAATCAGCGGTACGTGAAATGCACATATTTATGTCATGATCTTCAGGGAAAATGGAACTGATGCAAACCTGCATAAAATAAAGCTTTCTAAGAATTCAATATATATATAAGTTCATTAATGCTATCACTTTCTAACGTTTTTAATATTCTATTGATGTTTATGTTAACATTCATATAAATGGCATGAAGAATCACTACTACAGAGTATAGTTTTTACTACTGAAATTCACGTCCTTTTTTAAAAAAAGGGAGTAAAAATGAAGGATGTGGATTTTAGGCACCCTATATCATGATAGGGCACCTAAAAGCTCACTTTAGGTGCCCTATCTCCTAGATAAGGTGCCTAAAGGCCCCTTCCCTTTACTAACTCCAATTTGATTTCATCACTTTCACTTTACTTTCACTTATAACTACCCCGCGCCATACTCCCACACTCTCAGCCCGCTCTCGGCTCTTTCCTCCGTCGCTATAGCGACACTCTCTCCGTTGCTGCATGTGCCTCGCATCGGTCGCTCCTTCACAGCTCTCTGGAAGCAGTTCTTCATCTTTGTCACAAGCTTTCATCCTCCCTGAAGGTAAGCTCTCTTCATCTTGTACGGTAGAAACATCTTAGTAGTTTCTTCGATTTGTGCTTTCGTCTTAGTCGCAAGCTTTCTTTTTTCTTAATCACAAGCTTTCGTCAAAGTACTTTGTTTGAATCTCTTCGTCACTCTAATATTTTTTTAATATAATAATCTTGCTTATTATCATTATTCGGCTTGCTTAATTATTGAGTTTAGAATAAAAAATAGATTTTTTACCCAAAAAAAGAATGAAAAATAATTCCTTCATTTATCTTCATCGAAAACTTGTTTCTCACCGTTTCCCTACTCTCTGCATCAACTAAAATCTTTGATTGAGTTATAATCAAGGACAACTGCATCTATTTCAGTCAAAATCTATAGCGTTAAACCCGTTTTTATGCCAACGATAATACTAAACCCTTGACCCTTCAATATAATTCACTTGTAAAATTTGAACAATTATATTTGTCTCAAATTTACAAAGAGGAAAAAGTATTTCTCCCAACTTTTAAATAATAAAATGAATTTATTTAAGGAATTCAAGTAATTCTTATCAATCATTTAAAATGGTTCATCACATTAGCAGACCGTTTTATTAACATGAATGTGGACATACGATTACTAAATGTTACTCAAAGTTATTTATTGAATGTTAAATGTTAAGAGAAAAAAATATATATATCTATATATATAAAGCAATTAACATTGCAACTTGTAAAATGAAAAATTATAAATTTTAGTAAATAATAGTGGGAAATATCTGTTCATTTTTGTGCATCCCATTTTTGTCTTGTAAATGAAATGTCTGTGCATCCCATTTCTGTGCATTTGCATCGCTGTCGCAAGCATATCTTAGCAGAGCATCCAAGGGGCTTTCAGTCAAAGTGGGAGGATGGACATCTTAGCGACGGTGATTGTAAACCCAGATAACCCAGGCCAAGTTCGAGGGGAATTGAGGGGAACCGATCTAGAAAAATATTTTGGATGACCATTTCAACAGTTCATTGAAGCACAGATTCAATCTAAAGTAGCTGAGATGTATCAATCACTCCATGAAGAGTTTGACGTTCAACTTCGCAGCTCAATCCAAAGCCAGATACAAACCCAGATGATGGACAATCTACGTGATCAGATAAGAGCTAAGATGAGAGAGCATATGAGAACTGAGTTCGCAGCTCTCCTCAAATTGAGGAAGCTGATTGACGAATTGAAGAACATGGATTCCCCAGTATTTCTCAATAGCAAAGATAGCAATCATCCGCCTGAGATAGTACTGGGTGACCCTTCTCCTAATAAACCCGCAAAAAAAGTTGGAGAGCATTGCACTCTCTACCTGGATGAGCCCATAAGCACTGCTACCAATGCTTATTTCTAGAGGCAAGCTATTACGCACCATTGTATGCCAATTCCAGATAGTTTCTCCCGCGTCTCGGTGACACGTATTGAAGATGATGAGGAAGTCTCCGACGTCCCAATCCCTGATCGAGAGGTGCTCCATTTAGGTCAATCCAAGGGTTATTTCATTCTTTGGCCGAAAAATCTCATTTCTACACCTGCAACACCTCATGAGGTAGTAGCCACCTTATAATCTTACTTGATTTTTCTCCAACATTATATTTATAATTTATATTCTCTACTTTACTAAGACCTTGAAGAAACCACAAAATTTCCATCGTTGTCACGGTTGCGGAAGCTACGAGAAAAGTTTACACCTGTAACCATGCAGATTCTTGATAGGATTGTGGGTTGTGGTCTAACGTATGAATTCGTTATCGATAAGGATGATGTAAAACAATTCCTATCGTTGGAGGACCTAGATATAGCATGGCTTCAGTTTGCAATCTTCTAAGTTTTTTATATTCCTATCTTCAATTGATGATGTCATTCTTTAGGTTTTATATAATTAACTATTTTCTTTATTATTTAACTCTTTAATAGGACAATCCACAATATTTGCATCGACTTTTCTAGAGGTGATTAATTAGTATGGATTTTTATGTCCTACGAATACAACAAAGAGATACAATTCTATAGAACATAGGGTACATTACGTTGGGAGCATAATAAGAGCAGACATTAATCCAAAGCTGTGTTACCTAGCGCCAATAATTGAAAGGTATGGAATTATAGTTACCCCTTTAACACATTTAGCCAAATTGGTAATAATTAACTTGTTTTGCTAACTTCATTTTCATTTATATTTGCTCTTGTAGTCATCATTGGAGTCTTTGTGTTGTCTGCCTCCTCGTGAATACTATTTATTGGTTTGATCCGTTGTCTGGCAGAAAGGCGGGGGCAACAAAAAATGCGTCTTTGATACGTAAGTTTTTCCATTTGTAAATTATTGCTTTTAACGATGTTTAAATATGTTTTTTTCATATGTAACTATTGTCAATTCAATCACAACACACTCAAGATATACTTATTTATGGGCGGTAAATGTGAAGGTAAAAATAAAACCACATAGTGGTCTTATCCAAAAGTAAGTAATTTGACTTTAAGTTCTTTTATTGAAAGTCGTTTTATCCCTTTATACATTTTAACAATATGTTTTTTTATCTCTAGTGCCCTCAAAATCAGGCAATACTAAGTGCGGATATTATGTCATCAGTTACATGTACAGTATCATTTAGAGTGGATTGACTAGAGATTTAGAAGAGCTAATACGTAATCTATCAAATATTGATGATTTAATCATTTAGTTTAATGAATTTGAATTGTTCTAATAATTATTTTTAAATTTGTAAATTTTTTATAATGACGATACTTACTTCGCTACTGATATTGATTTGATCAGAGATTTGTTGGCTAGACGTCTCCTTAACTTGTAAATAATCCTTATTTCTTCAAGGTAAATATAGTTCTAACTCTTTATGTTGACTTTTATAGAGTTAATTAGATTGATGAATTGTGTTTCTATCTTTGCTCAGTAAATGAGATAATGACTTTTGTGTTTCGCTACCACAAGGATTTAGCTTAGGTAGATATATACGTCTAACTGTTGATGAATTTTGTGTTTCTCCTCCATAATGACTTTTGCTTTTAACTCTTATGTGTGTTTATTATGTCTGGACTTGATCTGGTGTACAAAATGGAATTGTAAACTGAATCAGATGTAGTAAAAGAGTTAAATAAAATTGAACAGAACATTTTTTAAGAAAAATATTAATATGCGTCCTATATTTCAATATAGGGCGTCGTAGGTTATACCTACATCGCCTTAACCTATGGCGCCTAGGCCTTAACTTTCTACTCCCATCACATACACGCCCCTTGAGAAAGGGCGTCAATTGGGTTAAAAATATGGTGTAAAAAATACTTTTTATAATAGTAAATATAGATTCAATATGACAGTTGAGAAGCCAAAACAGATGACATGAATCTTATGCCCCCCAAAAAAATAACACACAAAAAAGGGACAAAAATATAGTCTGATATGGCAAAATTGTACCTCATCAGTATTTACGTGGAAATCATCCTCATCCATACTGGCAGAACTTGCGTCAAAGCATAAGAGAGCATCTGCATGCCCATTCTTGTGAAGGAGAAGAGGAATTCCAATCAAACTTTCCAAATTTGTCAACAGCTTAATATGAATAAAATTTGACAAACTGAAGAAGAGAGAATTTGGAAAGTAACATCATGAAGTCACCGAGCATCATTTTAAAACCCAGGAACAGCTAGAGTAAATCCTAGATTCTGCTTGAAATAAAAAATCTGAGTTTTGAGTTCTTGAGATGTAGAATGACTCTCCAAAGTCAGACTACTAAAATCAAGCCAATTTACTTCTGCCTGATATCACCAAAAGAAATAGATCAGAGATTGGAAATGTCAATTTAATCACCTTTGAATTTGTCCAAGTTGGAGCCTTTGATGGTTGTGAAGCATGTTTTCTAACAACTTCGTTCTCCATTTCTTCTAAGCTCTAAATAACATCATTGGATAAAGTTTGTTTAAGCAACAACCTCATCATAAATATAATATAATTTGTTTAGTCTCTAATGAAGTTACTCATGCAATAGTGAGGAAAACATAATGCAGCTTCTGCACTATGGCCCGTGGGTACGTGGAGCCTTCAATTTTAGCAAATCATCTTCAACAACATATCCCCAACATCATCTGGTCTTCACGCAGTACCCAGAAGCATCAACTCAAGCAATGACGAGACAATCCCGGCCTCAATCATTAAGTGACATGATTTTCTTCCATGACATATATATAGTGTGCATAAACATTAATATCAATATTAATAATTTATCAATAAAGAAAAGAAGCTAATATTTGTATCCTCCAACACTTTATCAGCCACCTCTTTCAGATCAAATATGAGGAAACATCAAAACTTGTCAAAGATGTCAGGCTTTTCTAGCCTTGCTGGTCCTCCTCTTAAATGCATGATAACCCATTTAGTATACGGTCATAGGGGTCCGGCCACAAAAATTAAATCCTACAGCACCCACATTCCTATCTGAGAGTCAAGAGAATAATTTAAAATGAAGTTGTTTTCTTTTTCTTCGTCATCATCATAAAATGGTTGTAAGCTCCCCTGTTTCTGAGTTATGTAGTAGATATCAAGTCAACTACATATCTTCCACAACAAAACAAAGGGGTTATGAAATCAAATGAGGAATAAAGATTAATGCTCAAGTACACAGTTTATGGTCATACATATTTAGGTAAGTTGCGATTAAATAACATGTTCAATCGATTTCCTCTGAGATCTTTGCATGCCATAAGTGAAGTTTGAGGTGTTTCTCTAAACAAAGTTTCCAAGTCCCCACCCCCAAGGAAAAACCTTGATTTATATATTCTCAAATCTTATAAAAACAAAGACAATGTTCATTAAAGCTTGCAATTAACTGGTGGTCCCTTTGTCCTGATATTTTTACCTTTGGGCCTTTGGCACCATCTCAGACAAAAGGAAACAAAAATCCCATTCTTTTACAAAAGTAAGAGACTCAGTAATTCCTATAACATCAGTGAATGGAGAAATAGAATAATTTAGACACAACAGATTTAGCATTTGACAGCACTCAATGCAATAGTAAACTTACCATTGCAATGACATGTGAATTACTCTGAAGCTTTTAAGCCAAAAACAGCCTTTTATCTATATTGGGTGCATGGATCAAGTTCGACCAGGTTCTTTTTTTTAGTTATCAAACTTTGACCTTCTATTTTGTATGTTGTTCCAAATCAATGAAGAAGGAAGCAGTACAGATACAGACAAAAAAATAGGAATCTGCTATGCTAGTCTTCAGATTTTTAGACCAACCATCTGACTTCTTCAACATAGATATTATCAAAGGCCCAACTACTAGTGCTTCAACCACCCGAACAAAGAACCTAAACAGGAATTCAGTCAAGTGTGGAGTTGCAAAACAAAAAAAATGCTAACAATTATGAGTAGAATATCCAATTCATTAGCTTTTCCTTCAAAACATATTATCTTGTGCCTTTCGTTTCTGAAACTAAAACTCCAGCGTATTGGACTTCATACAAATCAGTTGAACAAAAAGCTGACAACTTCCTTTCGTTTCTCAAACAATATGGAATACATAAAATACTATATCAGCTCTTAAGTCTACATTCACATCGATTTGAACCGCTCTTAAGTCTACATTCGGACCGATTTGATAAGTAGCTTCTTTTCTCTCATCCCCATACTTGAACTCTGCCAAATACTGATAGTAGTCACCTTTCCTACATTACACAAAAAAGGTCAAAGAATAAAAATTCTGAATTTTAATATTCTCGAGGGAATACTGCCGAAAAAGGAAAAAGAAAAGCTTAGAACCAAGATCACATACATTTTGAAGAAAAACACTCTAGATTCACCACCAGAACATGAGGGAATATAATGCTCATCCATGACACTCATAATATCGCTGCAGATATTTGACAGCTCTAATTCCACCTTCTGTATATACTCCTTTATACGTTGCATACTCAGATCATTCCCTTTTCCTCCCTCTTTCTGCTCAATCGAAGACAAAATCCTCCAAGAAGCTCTCCTAGCCCCCATTACATTCTTATACCCAACTGAGACAAGGTTTCGCTTTTCAATCGTTAATTCAACATCGAGTTTAGCAACCTTCTTCATGGCATCCACCATTTCTACAAAAAAAGCGAATAAAAACCTTTTTCTCAAACAAAGATTTATAAACTCAGCCCCAATTCTACTTGCGTCAGACTTAGGGCTTGTTTGGAAGCTACCAAAAGCTAGCTCGTGGGGTGTGCATCGCGCCCGCTTATATAGCCCAGCACCCTCCCGAGCTTCTCCGATGTGGGACTTTGACATTTTTCCCTAGCCAATCCGCGAGCGATCTCGCCGCGGGGCCCACCGGCAACCTCGCCGGCGTTCGGAGGGTCCACCAGAGACCGAAGGCTCAGGGTTGGCTCTGATACCACTTGTCACAGGGCCATTACTCTCTCCCCCAAAAGCTAGCTCGTCGCCCGTTTATATAGCCCAGCACCCTCCCGATCCTCTCCGATTTGGGACTTTGACATTATTTTAAAAATAGCTTTTCCAGATTTCGAGGAAAAACTTAAGGTTTGAAGAATGGATTTTGGAAAATAGATTTTACAGATTCCGAGGCAAAACCTAAGTTTTGAAAAGTGATTTATGTTTGGGAAGCTATTAGCTTTTATGGATTCTGAGGCAAAAAAGTGGGTAAGAAAGAGGAAAGAGAAGAAAGAAAAGTAGGAAAAAAAGAAAGTGAAAGAAAGAAAAAGTATGAAGAGGAAAGAGAAAGAAGGAAAAAAATAAGAAAGAGGAAAGAGAAAGAAGGAAAAAAAGTAAGAAAGAGGAAGAAGTAGGAAAAAGTATGAAAGAGAAAATCTAGGTTTCAAAACCATGTTTCAAATCGAGTTTTTGTGACCAAAATAGCTTTTCAGAAAAAATTTTATACGTGGACAAAACCTAAGTTTTAGGTTAAAACCTAGGTTTTAAAACCAAACCTAGGTTTCAGAAAGAGATGGCAAACAAGCCCTTAAACAAATTCCACCAGAAATAAAAGACAAATAACTCGCGAAAAAAAGCTTCGCACTGTTTGCCCCCAGTGAGGAAAAACCTTCGAACAGATCGTTAATTCCTACATAGTAGAGATTCTCATTACTGAGGAAATGAATGACAAACCTCATAACTCAGAAGAATAGAGTAAAGAAAAGACCTTCATAACGCTCAGCTTGCTCAGCAAGCTTGGCGATGTAAACAAAGTTTTCGCATTCCTTAGTTGAAGCTATAGCTGATGTGCTACCTTCTCTCTTCCTCCTCGCAGTAAAGTCTGAGCTTTCTCTCTTGAGATGATGCCCTTTTCAACCTCACTCTGTAGCAATTTGGCGCAATGGAAAAGTTACCGGCGATCCTGGTTGGTGAATAATGGGCTTCTCAAACAATATGGAATACAACTGCCTTTCGTTTCTCATACATGGAATTGGAATAGCAAACTATCTGGGCAAATCGATTTGAACTTGAGTATGGCTTCTGAGGCAAGACTCTTAAGTTCAAGGATCTTGTACCAAAGTGCCTTCAGGAAAAACAAGATAATATGATGAAAAATATATATTTTATTTTAAAATTTGTAAAATTCATTTTTTAAAATATACTTTTTAAAACTTAAATTTTAGCTCAAAATCTATAAAAATCATTCATAGAATAACTTTCAATATGAGTTTTTAGACAAACCTCAACATCAACCTTTCTTTTTATCTTTTTAAATAAAATGTAGTGATTTAATTACCATCCATCTACCCACTGGGTGCTCAATAAATATAAGAGGCCCAGAAAAAAGGCAAGGGCCCTACATATCCATCCCCTCATCGGAGATATTACCACAGATAATAGAATCCAAGGAAGCAGAGAGAGAGAGAGAGCGCGCTCAGCTTGTGGAAGAATTGGTCAACGATGAAGAAAATCACCTTCATCTTCGTTTTCACGATCATGATCCTCAGAGTCACAGCAGATTCAGGGGCAAGCAACTCATCAGAGACCAGTGGATCTCTTCTTGGTTCTGATGATATGGCTGAGCTTATGAGTGGTCATTATGGTTACAGAATACTGTATGAACTCAAGTCCGTCACTAAAGGTTCCAACGAAGCAGGTAAACAAGGCGTCTCTTGTCCTGCTACAGAATCGTACAGTTCTTGCCTTGCCAAGATTCCTCCAAACAACAAAAGACCGTATTGTCCCCCCACAAACAGAAGTCCCGAATGCCATTAGCCGGAGAATTTCCAATAATGTCTCAGGTTTCTCTCTCTGTTTTTCTTTTTTCTTTTTGGTGATGAAGGTCTCAAGTTTCTCTGTATTTCTTCTTTTAGTGGACTTCTCATCTGCTTCTTATTCCTGAGTTTGTGTAATCACAAGCGTAGTGCTCGCTTAGTCGCTACTTTAATTCCATATCCTCCTTCGTTTCCTAAACACTTCGCTACATTAATTTCACGTCAAACGCAGCTGATTTGTATTTATGTATTGAAGTATCCAGCTTCATCGTTGCAGTGATCATTTGAGCTACAAATTCTTGTTATTTATTGATGTTTTTAATTTATTTTTGAATTGTAATTTTAATTCTTTTGAGTTCATTATTTGAAAATTAAAAAAATACATTTTCTCTCCTTTTTATATGAGCATGCGTGACTAAAATTATTTTCGCTCCGAGCTGACAATTATTTATCTTGCTCGTGCTTGCCGACAGTAATGTTTCAAAATTGTCGGTCACGGTCTGGCTGAAAAAAGACACCTCTAAGAGAGAGGAAAGGCACAGAAGTCGAGAATTTAGTTCATAAAGCCAAAAGCAAACGTCAATACAGATTACATTTATTTATTGAAAGGTGTGGGTTGTGTAGGATCGCCATATCTTTATTGACAACGCTCATGGTTTGTAGTCATGTTTAACAGTATTTTTTGATAAAATGAAATAATCTTCTTTACATATTTACCTCAGCTTGTGTTAATAAGTCCATAAGTACTTCTTCACCGCTTTACCAAATAGACCTATTTATTCATTACCTAAAATATGTAAACATTGAACAGCAAGTTTCGGTATATCAAACTTCAACGTGTGTTTGAAAACTTACTTGAGAAATAGGAGTTTTCATATTTTTAGATTTTTTACATATTTTAAGATAATTTTTATGAATTTTGAGATGGTAGTTTTATCTCAGATATTTTTATAAATTTCGTAAATTATTCTCGAAATCTGTAAATTTATTTCTCTCAACAAATTCTCAAACACACATATTACGGATTCCGTTAGGAGAATTCCGTTGGCATAAAAAGTGTGTGTTTGAGGATTCCGTTGGGAGAAAGGAGTTTAAGGATTTCGAAATATTTTATGAATTTTGAAATACTTTTTATGAATTTTAATATGTTTTTTGTCTTGACTTACATGCCCATTGAAGAAAAAAAGTTTTCAAACAAGCACATACTATAAGGCAGTAGGCTAAGGTTTAGTATACTAATATGTTTTGTATAAAAGCCTCTGCCTTAATTCCAAAACAAAACCTCAACTACTTTAACTCAAAATAAATTTCGTGAAATGCCAGTAGAGATAACAAATACTATTCAAAAATCAAACATGCTATCCGCAAGTTATTTTTCCCATATAGGGAATAATAGTTATCAATATAACCTCATCTGCGTGGCATACCTCCAACCCGTGAATTGATATTAGCAAGATTGCAGCTACATTACCATCACAATGAGCAAAAAAAAAAAATTAACGAGGATACAAAAGCTAAACATATGGCAATATATATCTCTCACGTGATTGTCTCAAAAAAATAGGAGGCTCTACAACAAGTTTGTATAAGATTATGCCTCCGACTCTTTTCTTGAAAAATATTAGAAACCACGTGATGAGATATAAAGTTCAGTAATCAACAAATAATTTACCAAATATACAGACATACTTATAGGAGCTGAAGCATGGATAAAAATTTATTAAAGATAAATGGTAAATAAATATGAATAAACCGTAATAGTCATATTTTCTATAATAGGACATAAAGGTTAAACGAATGACCACGTACTAATCAAGAGTTCGAAGAACGAAAGGGAGGGAAAAAAGGGAAAAAAATGTCATTTCCAGTGCTTTATGCAAGTGAAAGTGACAAGTTAAAAAACATTCACACTAGCTGCCTATCTCAAGTGAACGTGAGGATGAAAATCCTTTGACACTCGAGTGATTGATCATCTCACTCACCAGCTCACTTGAGTGACTCATGAAAGTTACCAACTGAAACTTCGTAACTATAGTGATTTGCTTTAAAACCTTTCGACTTGGCTTGAGTGATTTCTGAAAGTGAGAGTATAAAACTTTGGCTTATGAACGTGACTCGAGTGAAAATATTATAAATTGAGTGATTTAATTCAAAAACTGTGTCTTAATGATATTTTCCAAATCATAATAAGTGATAATGAGAAATTTCACGAAACCAATATGCTTATTTATTTTAATTCCTTTGAAAGCCAAAAACACTTTCGTAATCACATCATCAAAATATGAATATTAACATTGTGGGAATCTAAGGGTTGTTTTGGGTCTTCCAGTGTTTCACAGTTTCACACCACTCTTACCTAACCCAATAATCGTCACCAACCAATATTTATCAATTCAAACATATCTTTCTTCAAGGATTGAAACTCTTGACTACCTCCTTTTTACATGTTCAATCCTGCTGTCATTGAGCCAGCAGGAATGTGAATGTGCTGATAATTGTTATGAAATTAATATATATAGTTGATAATTTTCTAAAATTACTGTTTAAAATGTCACTTTTAGTCCTAGTTGAGTTGAGAGTCCTTTAGAGGAAGGATTACTTTCAGTGACTACTTTTTAGTGTTGTCACTGGAAGCCTCACATTCAACTGTAATTTTTATGGTCACCACTAAGAATTCCTGAAAGGTAGATACGTGAGTGGTAACATTTAATGTCCCCGTTAAAGTTGTCACTTTCAATGATAACTTTTTTTTTTGGTGAAAACTTTCAATGATAACTTTTATAGTCATCACTAAACGCCTTATTTTCAACCAAGAGACTACTTTTAATCATTGTTGAAAGTCTTCTTTTTCTTTTTCTGTGGCATCACGGGCTAATGGATCAGCTTTAGATTTTGAACAAAGCAAAATAAAGTTCAAAGACTCGTATTTTCCCCCACAATTGAGGGGAAAATGAATTGGTGCACTGTTACTTATGGAAACGAACCGACTTAAGTATAAATTTTATTTTACAAAAAAATATAGATAAATGTTATTTATATGATCATGATACTTGAATTAAGAAACTATAATCTTGGTCCAAAAATAGGCAAAATTGAAGAAAAAAATGTTCTGGCCTTCTATTCGTTCCGACAATTATATATAAATATATTTCAGCAGGTAATTAAACTCAAAAACTGATATCGAGAAGAATGTATACATAATTAACATGAGTAATTAATCAACTTAGAGAAGGCACTGATTAAACCAAACACCACTTAACATCGAACAATAGCTAGTCATATAATCACAAATTAAACAGGTACACATGCAATCATACATACATATAGATGAATACATATAGAACTAAATCCCAGATTAATTGAATAAGTTGGCTTAATAAAATCTGCACATGAAGCATCGTACGACTACTTAAAGCAATCTCGTTGGTACTGATCCCTACAAGACGGAGTTCCAGAAGCTCTGGTTTTCCGGTCGCCGAGGCAGCTGGTATACCGTCCACTCTGTGTTGGACAGCTAACCGAAGGTTGATGGGTAAGGGTGGCGCTGGTAATTGGGATTGAATTTGCCAACATGCTCATGAATCGGGGATCCGAATTGAACGAGTCCGAGTCGGTCACATCGGTGATGAGGCCGCGGTGGTCGGAGTCACAGACGGCGGAGGTGGTGTTGTTGATAGGAGAGATGTTCTGCCGCCGTGAAAGAGAAGCTGCACTGCAATTCTGGGGCTGGAGAAGTAGTATGGATACAAAGAAAATGTGGAAGACAAAGCTAAAAGATATCTTCATCATTATTGTATCAGTCTAGTTATTTCCCTCCCTTGCTCATTCAAGTGTGTTTTTTATGTCAAGTTTATGATATAAAATATGTATTCAGGTTTGGTTGATTGTCGGTGAAAAGAAAAGGTTTGGTCGAGAATTTAAAAAAGAAAAAAGAAAAAGACATGTAGACAATCATTGGGAATCCGCGAGCAGAAGATAAATTAAAAGGTCGCCGGAATACCACCAAATTATCATCAAATATATATATATATAACTGAAAGTTGTACCTCAATTGCATCACACTGGATAAGTTAAAATAAAATTCATCTTCCATACTTATCTCGATTTGTATAAAATTATTTTTTCAATAGATTTTTAAATACAAGCCTTGTAATCTACATGTGATATCTTTAATTGAAAACAATTGATCCATCTTATTTATCTATACAATTATTAATATTTTTTAGTACGTCATTAATAATTTTTCATTTTTCAATATAGTTTCGTTTACATGGATTGGGTGACATCTTCCTTTGTTATTGGTCATTATATGAATATTTAAATTATTTTTCACAATCATTACTCATCAATTATCTAATAGATAAAAGAGTAAAGCTTTTTTCTTGCCTACAAGTGCGGCAATCATATTTGCCTACAAGAGAATCTATAAAAAATAGTAAAATATCTATTTATTTTGTTTTGACTAATTTGAACAAATTTAATTGGTTCAATTGAGTGGTTGCTTAATTATGATTGGTTTATTTGGATAGTTAATTTCAAATGTTGAAAGTCTTTAAAATCATTAAAACCAAAATATTTTCTAAAATGTTAAGTTTAAATATCCAATCTAAAAGAAATTTGAAATATGAATTTAAGAAATTTTATTCGGATATTTATTTTTTATCAGTTTCCAATATTTTTCCCATCTAAACGATATGCTCTCTAAAACATCCCACTGCTCCCTCTCTTGTGTGTTCCCTCTCCTCCTCCTTCCTCCCATTTTGAGCTCATCTCTCCACTTTTCCTCTTCCCTTCTTGCTGCTCTCATGCTTTAAATCTCTGCAGTTGCTTTTCTTCTTGCTTAAATTTCGCAACACTCCCCTCTTTTTAAGCAACGTTACTTTTGTAGCTTGATTTCCCTCCTATCTCATCAGAATCCTACTCCTCTTCGGAGCAATCATCCTGTGGCGGCTGAGTGGCCGACAATACTGATATTGGAATTACCTCCAATGGAACCGTGGACAAAAAACTTAGAGTAGTTACCATATCATTCATCAATGGCCTCGCTCCTTCTTTCTCTTGCATGAACATGGCTGATACAGCTACCACTTGATTTAGATCCTTTCTCTGGGAAATGCTTCTTCAGCAGTGAATAAGTCATTTCTATCTTTATATTCTATATATTTAGACCGTATCCCTTCTCAACCTACCTTTCTTTAGCTGTATTCATGGCTTGTGTGGATATATTTTTCCGTTTTTTCATTTTCTGGTGTTTATATAATATGCTGACCAGTGCAAACAAAGGACTCAATGAGCAAAGCAATAGGATTCACAAAATGCAGTAGATCTGCATTATCTAATATTATGAAATTTCAACTCAAATTCATCTCAAGC
>JANTPZ010103475.1:0-20033 GCA_025593235.1 Vachellia pachyceras
TGGGCAGATTTACTAAAATATTTTGGTGAGCTTGGAGAAGATTGCTCCAAAGAAGTGAAAGAAGTTTTGACTTATATAGAGCGGGATGATATTTTGCCCCCGATAGTTGTCCTTCAAACTCTTTCAACTAATCCATGCCTCACACTTTCTGTAATCAAGGATTACATTGCTCGGAAGCTTGAACAGGAATCTAAGATGATTGAGGAGGACAGACAAGCCATTGAAAATTATCAGGTTGGTCCCCCCCCCCACCAAAAAAAAACCCCACATACACGCACAAGAACAGGGTAATAATGATTTCGATAGTTCATATCTAATTTTCCATGAATGCGGGATCCATCACATGTGGCCAGTTGCTCTTATGACTCGTTTCATATCCTTATAATTGAGTTGCCTCCCAAACTAAACCTAGAAGCAATGAAGTATTACTTAAACTTGAGGCAGACTAAGTTAGTAGTCAGAGAAACTTTGGAAGGATGATTTTGACTATGTAGATGTTTTGTTCGATTAAATATGGCTGTGGCATATTTGTTGCATGATGGAGATAATTGGTGTTTGTATCACCCTAAAGCACAGCCTCTTGCCAAGGAAAAAATTCGCTCCTCTTAATTATGTAAACCTTGTTCTATTTTAATAAATTATCGCATTTAATAGAAAAGGATAAAAGAATTTAAATTGAAACTGACTTTGGATTAAAGGACTGAAATGTATATTTGCCTAATTTTATTTATTTGTTATTTCTATATTCAGTAGGGAAAAGAATTTAATGATTTTTTCCCTGGTGCAGGAAGATACGCTCGCAATGAGAAAAGAGATTCAGGATCTTAGGACAAATGCTAGAATTTTTCAATTAAGCAAGTGCACTGCATGCACTTTCACTCTTGATCTCCCAGCCGTTCATTTCATGTGCATGCATTCATTCCATTTGCGCTGCCTCGGGGATAATGAAAAGGAATGTCCTGAGTGTGCTCCTGAGTATAGGTCTGTCTTAGAAATGAAGAAGAATTTGGAGCAAAATTCTAAGGATCAAGATAGATTCTTCCAGCAAGTGAGGAACTCTAAAGATGGGTTCTCTGTAATTGCTGAATATTTTGGGAAAGGGGTTATTAGCAAAACAAGTAATGGACCCACCTCTGGTCTCAGAACTGGAAGCACAGCCTCCAGCAGTGGCTTCTGAAGTGCAGCTTTTTAAGAGTTCTCCTGAAGGGCAGCCTGGATTCTTTATGTCCGATTAAGATGATGTGTAGCTCATTCACCAGGGAACATTCCTGACTGGTCCGCCTATTGTGCCGGAGAGTTTTTTGCATATTTGATGCATCCCATGCTGCACGAATCTTAAGAATAATAGTTCTCTTGATTCCCTCTCGGCTAAATATTGGAGAATACTTTTGACTCTAGAGGGAAAATGTCTAGAGTTTTGGTGTGAATTTAATGTAGAATTTTGTTGTTATCATGGCATTTTAATTTTTCTGGGATGTTGCTGAGGAGAGATTTTAAAGCGTTATTATTTATGCCAAAGCCCTGTAAAAGTGATAAAAATAGGAAAAAAAATATTTGTTGTTTATATATGGCTCATTGGCTCTGTTTTATTCTATGTTATATATCATCTCACCTGACTTCTATGTTAAGCTCTTGGGTTGAGGGTGGGCAAATGTCCCCACTCAATTTTTTGATATTTATGTAAATAACTATTAAATTTGTATTACGCATCTAATGATTTTTAAGGTTTGGATCCACTCAAATTATCTATATTAGTAAGCTTGTTGTCATTTTTTAAAAATAAAAAAATTACCTCAACTACTAGAAGGTTATGACTCCAGCACTGGTTAAGCTACTACCATGATGTTTCTTGCTTGCTAGATATGGCTGGGGTTTTACTTCATTGTTCATATGCATAAGTGGACGGATTGGAAAATTCAAGCACGTGCGTGAATAGTTTGGAAAGAGGTGTTTATCCTTAAAATAAACTAAAAACTTCATTTCAATTTGATACAAAAATAGGCTATCATTATCCGGTTCTTTTATTCACCTTTCTCTGTTTTTTTAAAAACAAAATTACTTCATCCATATTAGATCTCAATGATTTAAATTTATTTGTTTATTTTAAATTATCTATATTAGTAAGCTTGTTGTCATTTTTTGAAAATAAAAAAATTACCTCAACTACTAAACGATTCTGACTCCAGCACTGGTTAAGCTACTACCATGATGTTTCTTGCTTGCTAGATATGGCTGGGGTTTTACTTCATTGTTCATATGCATAAGTGGACGGATTGGAAAATTCAAGCACGTGCGTGAATAGTTTGGAAAGAGGTGTTTATCCTTAAAATAAACTAAAAACTTCATTTCAATTTGATACAAAAATAGGCTATCATTATCCGGTTCTTTTATTCACCTTTCTCTGTTTTTTTAAAAACAAAATTACTTCATCCATATTAGATCTCAATGATTTAAATTTATTTGTTTATTTTAAATTATCTATATTAGTAAGCTTGTTGTCATTTTTTGAAAATAAAAAAATTACCTCAACTACTAAACGATTCTGACTCCAGCACTGGTTAAGCTACTACCATGATGTTTCTTGCTTGCTAGATATGGCTGGGGTTTTACTTCATTGTTCATATGCATAAGTGGACGGATTGGAAAATTCAAGCACGTGCGTGAAGAGTTTGGAAAGAGGTGTTTATCCTTAAAATAAACTAAAAACTTCATTTCAATTTGATACAAAAATAAGCTATCATTATCCAGTTCTTTTATTCACCTTTCTCTGTTTTTTTTTTAAAAACAAAATTACTTCATTCATATTAGATCTCAATGATTTAAATTTATTTGTTTATTTTAAATTAAAAAATTGTGCGGTGAGCGTGGATCGAACACGCGACCTTCAGATCTTCAGTCTGACGCTCTCCCAACTGAGCTATCCCCGCGTATGTTCTTTACCCTACTTATGTGACCATATATTGATTAAATCCATTCTCAATTTCACCCTCCAACGGTCTCTCTTCCGTTTTTCTTCAGCGTCTCGAGCTGTCATTTTGGCGGGGATGGCGAATTCTACCGGTAAAAAGTAACTTCATCAAGGTGACCTTAGGACAAGAAAATAGCTGATAATCTAGACGTTATTCGTTATAAAGTGTCCTCGCAAGCCTAGAAAGTAGAAATACATGAAACCAAAATGCAATAGAAAAACAAACTTGAGGAATACAGATAGCAAAGAGGAAACATATGTTTATTTATAACACTTCAATAATGCCAAGAAATCCCAGGCCGTAAAAGTAGAGGCACTCCGAAACTTGAGTTCTTCTGAGCTTGAGAGTAACTGTTAATTAGGAAACGATCCTACAGGACTTGAAATCGCCGAGTATTAATGAAGACCCCGTGCAGTCCAGCTTCCAAAGCGAGAAGTTTATTCCTTCTGAGGATACATTGTGAAACTGGATGAATATGACGGAAGTATTACAAGAATAGTTTTCTGTATTCATCTGCCTCTCGAGCCATCTCTTCAAGGCTTCTATCTTTCCTCTCCTTATCCAAGTCAAGCTTTTGCTTCAATTCCTTCTCCTTCTTATCCATCTTCACCATTGACAAATAGCAAACAAACAATGAATATCAAATAAGTGTCAATATCAACAGCATTAACTTCACCGAAATGAAAATTTCTATCCTACCGCATCATAGATCTCATCATTCTTCTCAAAATCGCCACTTGTTCTTGGGACGACATGAATATGAACATGAGGAACAGTCTGCCCGGCTTGAGGGCCATCCTAACCACAGAAAGATAATTTAGTAAGTTGTAACATTCAATAAGCAGAGCATGCATCCAGGCAAGCAACATAGTCATCTGCAGATAAGGAAACCTTGAAAATTACAAACAAGCCAAAAACCAAAAAGCTGAACTCCCCTCACATGTTCACAGATCAACCAAAAATATGCATAATATCAAATGGGACAGAAAGCAGCTACTAGTTTAGTTACAAAACATTAGACAAGCTGTATTACAAACAGACAGAATGTAAATATAGTAATTATTCAGTCAAGATATGAAAAGGAAAATATGCATTAAGAATCTTAATAATCCTTATAAAGCAAACAAGAGCTAAAAAAAATGTTTGTTCAATCAATTTAATTTATCATAAAATTATTTGTACAAAATGAAATTAACTGAGAAGATAACTAAATCAGTCAAAAATACAACGCAATTAATTTTGGATTATAGGCCAACAAGAAAAGCTTGGTACCAACAAAAAGTGTACAACCAAGAACCAGACAACAACTTCCAGAAATTATTCATACATACATACATGTGCATGTGTGGGCATTTCAAACAACAAAGCAGACTGAAAAACTTTGAGAACCCTCCTGCTGTCTTACTTGGATGGCAAATGTAAGTGATGATGCCTTGTGGTAATCCTCAAGTTGCCTACCAACTTTTTGTGCCATGAGCCACAAATCAGAAGTCTCGTCAGCAGTGAGATCAACAAATCGCTTCACTTCCCGCTTCGGACAGATGAGCACATGTGAATACTGCTAAGTCAATCAACTTCACTAAATCCAATTGGTTTTTACAAATTTTATTCTTAATGCTTGGGGTTTATAGAATATGCCGAATCTAGCTATTCCACCAGCATGTTCAAACAGATGCTAGCAGGCGCATGGATAGATGTTAAATTATATAGATATTCCCAAATAAAACAAGCCAACTGTCCAACTAAACAGGCTTTCCGCCAGACGGAACTTCTACTCAGCTAATTACACTGCTCGTCTATAAACTGAGCCCGGAACGCGGTAGAAAAGTATTTTTACATAAGTCGAGGTAAATATGTGGAATAGATTATCTCATTTTACGGAAAAACAATGTTGAACATGTGTTTGGTTTTTGGAAAACGTTGTTCCAAACAAGCCCTCTATCTATCATAAGGTGAATGAATACTCGGGGATTTACCCTAGCAGTCAATGACTACTAGCCGTGAACTCACTGTGTTGCACACCATTGAGTCTTTATCTGTGTCTGTGTCTGTGTGTGTGTGTCAACATATGCGCGGGAAAGCGCAAAGCCGACAAGTTTGGGCTTCTTTTACTTTCAGAACAAAAATAGTGGCATGTTATGCGACTACAATAATGCAATAATCATCCCAGACCAGCACAGTATTGTTGATACTCATAAAAAGGATATGACCTGAAAAATGACAAGGAGAACCAATCAACAAAGGGCCACTTTTTAGTTATGGTAACACAAAAACTTAGTAAACAATTTTGCAAATGCTACTACTTGTGAGCCCCTTTTAATGGTTTCACCGTTCTTCGAAACGAAAGAAGAAAGGCCGACGGAAAGGACTGCGAACATACCAGGAAGAAGAGGACGCAGGTTGACCATAGCATAAGAAAGATGGGTGGAATAGAACACTTCACTCTGGTCTATCTTGTAAGGCCCAAAACTGTAGTTTTCCGCAGTCATCTACGGAATTCATGAAAAAAAACACCGAATTTTACATGGACACTACAGTAAAGAGCAATTTTACAGTTGAAATATTGAATCGATTTCTAGTTACCTTGACGGTGGACGAGGGGATCAGCCTTGCTTTTACTGATATTGAAGAATGTCGAAGAAGCGAGCGAGGGTGCGAGGCGGAGCAACAGCTGCTTTACCATTTTGCCCCTTTAAAACCGCACTTTTTTTCCGCAATTCCACCTTATAATTATATTATATATTAGTATATAAGTTACATAAATTACTTTGACAAAATCTATATTAAATTCAGTCTAAATGCATAAATATTAATTCAAGCCTACATTTTTATCAAATCTATAATAAGATTTATAGGCCTTACTAGTATTTCTGAATGTTATTAAGAATACTATAATACCCCTTTGTTAAGATCAAAAATTGAAGTTATGTATTTGTTAATTTTTAATTACAAATTACTAAAGACCCTTCGTCTTAATGCTGAAATTATGTCTCCTTAAATTATTGGATCTCGACTTTTAATTTTTAAGTTGACTTTCAACAATATTGATAGTATATTCTAGTAATTTCTCTTTTAATATTAACTTTTGAATTACTATTTTGTTCTGGATTTTTATAACATAAAGGTTCATACAAAATATTTGTTTTGGATGAGAATTTATATATTGATGTTTTGTTTTGAATTATTTGCTATTATGTTCTAAATTTTTTTATTTTATTATTTTAAATATTCAAGCTAGTAACAAAACTTACGAACATGTTAGTAATTATTATGGTAAGAAGAATTATCTTTCTTGAACTCTTTCCAATAAAATTAAGAAATGAAGGAAATGCATAGAATAAGGAGAAAAGGTTTGATCGAAAAAATGGAAAAGAGAAATAGGCTTAGGCCAAAAGAGAGAGAGAGAGAGAGAAATGGTCTATAAGTAAAATCACAAACTTAAAAAATAATAAATAAGGCATACATGTTTTATTAAAAATTTGATAAAATTATAGATCCAAATTAAAATTTATATATTTCAATCGAATTTATTTAGGATTTTTTTAACTTGTTTGAAAATAAATTATAAGTATATTAGTTAATTAATTTTATTAATTTATAAAAAAATTAATTAACTCTTAAATTAAAAATTAAGGATGGTGCCAAATATAAATGTAACTTATCCTCAACCCCATTTGTTTGCACGTCTGTTTATTGGAATTTATTTTTTTACTGTGGCTTATCTTCTATGGCCTAAGTGACATCAAACACCTTCCAAATCTTTCTCAAATGTAGAATTTTACGAATGAATGGATTTTTATTACTAAAAAAAGTTTAATGACAAGTGAATAATATAAAGATATTGTTATTTGAGACAGATCATTTCGTGTTTCTCATCTATTATCAGACTTATAGATTTTTCCATTCTTTAAAATTTTACTATAGTTCCAAAACATTGGTATGTAATTTTAAAATTTACAGCATTCACTTCTTTCCTTCCTCTTCTGTCGCTACAAAAAATATTTAATCGAAATGATTGAATTTCTTTTCTTCTTTTATCCAATGACTGAAATTCTACCTATACAACTAGAGGAAAATATTTAAAATGTTATTATAAATTAAAACATGAATTAATTTTCAAAAAACTTTTTGTTAGAGTTAAGTATCTTCCTGTCTAAATCAATTTTATTCAAAAAAATTATTAAAATTAAATATGACTAACTCTTTTAAAATAGTCAAACAATGATTCGTTACCCCTCCGTTTGTAAAATATTTTTAAAGAGATTAAATTTAAAATTAAATAGATATGTGAAAGAAGTTTTATTTTAAATTATATAAATGTAATTCTAAACGCAATGATCAAACATGCACAAAGAGTTCATTTTAGAAAATGGTAAAAATTTCTTTTATAATTTATTAAATAAATATTTAAATAGAATTATCTTGATTTATATATAAATAGCGAACACTTTTCTAAGTAGACATGAAACCTGTCATGCCAGAGCAGATCCATCAATAACCGTTGGGTGTTTACCCAGAGTTAAAAAAAAAAGTTAAGGAGAGTCTCTCCCTACTCTCTAGTCTCGATCTCTCACTCTACTTTATCTAGCCGGGATAAAATACAAGTTCTTCACGGTCGAGCTGCTCTGCTCTTAAACAATGGCGCCCTTCTGCAACGCAGTCATGCCTATCAGGTGCGACAACAGATGGAGTATGGCCTCTCTTCAATCAGCTTTACCGTCCGTTCCTCCTCCTTCTTTCTCCGCCCCGCGGCGCTTCCCTCCCGCTGTAACTTTTCCATCATCGTCTTCGGGTTCACACAGGCTACGAATTTATGTGCCCAAATCCAAATTGTCCCTCAGATCTTTCGATGGCCTTTCTCCTCAAAACCCTCTGTTCTTTTCCAGTGCGTCCTCAGGTAGGAGAAGTCAATTTAATTTTGCTTTGTTATCTATTTATGGTCAGTTTCAAGTGCTTCGCTATGTTTCTTATCCATTTCTCTTGGTTTGTGTCTGATTTTCCTCTATTTTCTGTCATTTTTATGCATACATCCCATATTATGATTGTACCCTGCTTGTCTAATTTATGCCTAGTAGTTTTTATGTCTTGTGCTCTTGTTGCGGAAGTTTGCTGTAATGCGATGACATCTATTCTTTTTTTCCCCTTCACCTATTTCCTCAAACTAAAATATGTGAAGTTGTTGGCTGACCCCCTAGGCTTGACTTGTATGCTTTTCTAGCGAATATTGTCCCTTTCTTTTCTCCTAAAAGAATGGTGGTGTGTGCATACATTGATCTTCTTATAATTTCACTTTATTGTGCCATATTAGTTGAGGCTGCCACATAGAAATTGCGACTTGAATATTACAATTTGGAGTTTTGTTGTCAGTTTGCTTTCCATTGATGTGGTTGTTAATTGGAAGAGTTTATGGTTGATGCTTTCTTATTTAGTTCTGCTATTTAATTACCCCATGACTCGAGCTCTTGGTGTTGTTAAAGCAACATGTGAAAGGATTAAAAAGTTCTGGACCTATACAACCTCATATGGTAATAGAAGAAAATGGTGGAGGCTAGTGCTTTTGCTGATAGTCCATAGCATCAATCCCGTATCTAGACAAGTAGCCTCTTACTTTACTCGAATGTTTTGGGTGTACAAAATGTCTCATTGCGGAGGTTATATAGCTGTTATGTGTGTATGTGAGTTGAATATCAGAATTTCAGGTGGAGAAATCCATCACATGGACTTCTGGCTCGAAGCTTCAACAGAAGCTTTGTGGTTTGTTTGCCTTGTTGTTGATGTGGTAGACAATTGGATGTTTAGAATCTATTTGATATAGCTGCTTTAAATTGTAGCGGTCTGAATCTAATGCATATGATCTAATTGAAGGCTTTCATGCACCCACATTACTTTGTTAGTTGACCCAGAGTCCAGACTTTAGCATAAGAACCAAAATATTAATGCCGGCATGGAGATTCAGGCCCTAATTGCATTCACTACATTAGACTAGCAATTAACTGTTCAAGCAGAAAGGCAAGTTGGCTACTTCATGTTTTCAACTCTTTTTCTTAATTTCCTGCATCTGTTGTCTCCAGTATTAGACCAATACTATTGGCAGTGAGATTGGGTGTGCAACATCTTCTCATACTAGATGATGTTGAGGTCTTTATACCGTACAGCAGTGGGGATATGATTAATCACTTCATGTCATTTGGTTAATTTGTTTTTTCGCATCAAAAGAATCTTGATATCTTTCATCGAAGAGTTGTTGTAGAAGTTCTAGTGAACATATTCTATTTTCTAAGTTTTATATGTACCCTTTTTCTTTGGATTGTTATAGTATTTTCACATTGGCCTCCATATAACTGTGTGCAGAATTTTCCAGCTTTGGCAATTATTTTGCAATCATTGACAATGGTGGTAGAGTTTATGCCATGAGACATGGAAGAAAAGTGCCGAAGCTCAACCGGCCTCCTGATCAGCGCCGGGCTCTTATTTGGGGCCTCACTACTCAGCTGCTCAAGTATGGCCGCATCAAGACCACGAGAGCAAGAGCCAGTGCAATTAGGAAGTATGTAGATAAGATGATCACATTAGCAAAGGACGGTTCTCTTCATAAGAGGAGACAAGCCCTTGGCTTTATCTATGAGAAACAGATTGTTCATGCTCTATTTGCGGAGGTTCAGGACCGATATGGTGAAAGAAATGGAGGCTACACAAGAATCATCAGAACCCTGCCAAGGCGAGGTGATAATGCGCCTATGGCTTACATTGAACTTGTTTAGCCTCTGGTTTCACAATGGGTTCTTTAGAACATTTTTGTAATGTTCAATTATTCTGTATCGTGCCGCCTGAGTTTGTTTTTTTTCCTTGTATCTATGCCAGATAGGGATGGAAATAGGCTAGGTCAGGCTAGGCTTTGATTAAATAGGCCTGAGCCTGTAATGAAAACGTTGAGCCTGGGCCTGAGCCTGAATGTAGGCTTTTTTTTAGGCTCAGGCCTGAGCCTTCGAAAGGCCTGGTAAGGCCTGAAGCCTTTTTAGAGGCCTACATATAATGTAGACCTCTAAAAAGGCCTCAAAGTAAGCGTTAAGCTTACTATTGTACACTTTTAAAAAGCCTCAAGGTAGGCTTTAAGCCTACTATATTTATTGAATGTAAGTATTTAATATAAAAATTTGGATTTAAAAAATACAAAAAGTATTATTTGCATCATATAAAAAAAGTTATATTTATTTTATATATAAACAGGCTAGCTTAAAAGGCTTACAGGCCAGGCTTTAAAAAAATAGGCCTGGCCTATTTATACAATTAGGCCTTTAAATAGGCCTTCACCTGGCCTTTTTAATAAATAGGTCAGGCCAAACTAGGCCTTAAACAGGCCAGGCCGTAGGCCATCTGATAGGGACCTGGTCTATTCCCACCTCTAATGCCAGAACAATCGAGCTGTGCTCTATTACTGATTATTTGCATATTGAGATCTTCATTTGTAGCCCGTGGGTACCTTTTTTCAGGGGCTGCCATTTAGGCATCCCGGGCCCGTGCTAGCCCGTCACTTTTTATTTTTCAATTTTTTATTTTATTTTTTATTATTTTAGTGAATTTTTAAAAAAAATAATACAACAAACTTATATAAAATTTACTAATCTCATTTGATTTTCGGAAGAAAAATACAATACATCTCTAAAAAAATATAACCAACAATGTTTACAATATAAAAATATAATACATAATCATCAATTTTTAAAGTAAATATGCATTTAAGATATAATAATAAGGTTTAAAATAATATTTGAAGCTATTGAAACGTCATACACTTCCTATTAAAAATATAAATTGTTTAATTTTTCTTTTTGAAAAAATAAAAAAACGTTTAGCCCGTTTTGTTATGAGCTGCCAAAATGGCAGTCCGAACCTTTCTCAGCCAGCGGGTTGGCGGGCGTAACCCGTGGGCTGAGCCCGTTTTCCCAGTTCTAGAAAGAAGTGGACATAAGTTTTTTTTAGAAATAAAAGGTTAATGTAAAGCAAGATACATTCTATTCTATATCTAACTCAGTTTCTCACTTTGGAGGAGGCTACATCAAAATACTGCATTGGCAATCAATAACATGAGCAGCTACAATCTGGTTGGCGCATTCTTAATACAAAAACATTTTTTTCATAATTGATTCTCACGGAAGCAATTTTAATTAAAAAAAATGAATAAGTGATTTTCACAAGAGCGAAGCTAACTACCAGACTGCCCCATAAAGTTTAAAAACTTACTGATTAACCTTTATTGAATCCGATTTATATTGAAAACGAAGGTTTAAACTTGATCACTTGTATAAAAATCTCATTACTAGATGATATTTATGTAATTTGATCCATCTAAACTTTTTGCTATTAAAAAAATTAAGCATTTGACATTGTAGCTGTACATTTCCTATACCAGTATTGATTTACAAGTGTTGCAAGGATTTCATTAAGTTCTAAACTGCCTCTAATTTCATGTTTTCACAGCAATTCCTGTTCAATTAAATTAGAAGTCTTTTTCAAGTTTAACATATTGCTTGAATTAAACGTATGCAAATGAGATAATTTACATTATCAAACAACTGTTAACCATCTCAAGGTGAATAAACAGGAAAATAACTTCATCGAAATTTGTGTTGCACCTCGCATAAACTTTGTCACATCGAAAATGACACTAACAAACTTATTAAATTGTACCAATTGGAAGGAGACATTTCATATATGATTTAATTTGTAATATTTTAGAAGAGAGATTGAACTGTTGATAGTTGTCAAATTTTACGTTTTACTTACGTTGAACTTGCTACTAATAGGTTTACTCGGTACCTGGTTTTTTCCCTTATATAATCAACTTTTATTAATCCTTGGATTATATAAATAGACACTGGGTTTTAGAGTAAATTGTATTAGGGATTCTTCAAATCATATCTCCGTGGAGATTTCGTAAATCTCCGAGAGATCTAAACACCCAAAATAATATATAGATTTATCTATGATTTTAGGTGAACTTGGTAAATTTCTTACTCTTATCTTTGTGCGAAGTTGTACGAGGCTTAAAATCGATAATATTTTTACAGAGTTCTTGAAATTATCTAAATCTAGGTTTGAGTGTAGAATGTAGTCTCTTGAATGTTTCTTAGATTTTTTTACTTTTCTTGTGATTTCATAAATTTTGGTTGCTCAATTTGTTTGACTTCTTGTCAAAACCCTCTTCTCCAAGAGTCAAATTCATTTCCCCACCTATTTTTTTCTGTTGATGTGTATATCTCTTCATTCTCTTCAAATCCATTTACCATAAAGTGGTAGATTTCCCTTTCCCCCTTGGAAATATCGATTGTCTTTTGATAGTACCTTAGGATTTAAAATCTCGTCTCCTTTTCTTCTCTCTCTCATTTTATTTTTATATCCTTTGGGAGACTTTAATAAACGTATGATTTTTTTTCAACATTGAGTAGTCTAATTTTCTTGTTCAACCATTCTTGTTCCCTCTCATTTTTTTAAATTATTGTAATTGACATTGCGATTTTTTAAATTATTGTAATTGACATTGTGCGTTTTTATCTCTGTGGAAATTAAAAAATAACTTATTTTATATTTTTTTGTTCTCAAGTCAATATAATTTTTTTCTTTCATTAATCATAAAATATTTTCCATAGATCTGACTTCTTAGATTACTCCAATATTATGAAAGTTTATTTAAAATTATCATCAATTTTTCAATCAAAAAACCTATCCATTTTTCCATAATTTATTTTTGTTCGTCAAATTTCTCTTCAGCCTTGTATTTGTTTTATCACTCAGAATACTGGATTCTCTCTCTCTTTATTAAACGTTTATTACATTTATCTTATCCAATTTATCCCATATAAAATTAAAGGTAGGATGAACAGTATGTTATCATTACTATTGATTAAAATACGTCAACTATGCTTTGATTATTTCCTTTGATTATATTCATATGATGTATCAACAACGATCAATTATTACTCATTGCTTGGACAATATAACAAAGGTTTCAAAGAGTCGTTTTCTATGGCAGATAAATCAATTTAATGCAGACTTACATATTAAACACCACTATATTATTACTCTACAGACAAATTATATTATTCATAAGTGGTAAATAATACTATAACTCACTGTCCATACTTTGTGTAATGTTAATGTAAAAGAACCAACCGTCCTTTTGAATTAGGCTTAGCGAGACACCATTTATGAAAAATTAAATTTGCATTTTGACCCATTGATTGTTATATCTTGCATGTGTGACCTTAATTTTTTTTTTTTTATATACAAAGGCAAGCTTAACTTGAGTACAAAAACTAGAAACTAGTCATCTTAGTCACTTAGCAAATGACCTGCTTATCCTCAAGAAATATTTCCAAACAATCATTCGGTACATCGTGCACTAGAACCATTTCGTTTAACCCATTGTGCTCTTTACAACAAATGATTGGTACATCGTATGATGACTCTACATGTGTGATGAATCTTCACATGCCACTCCCCAGAAATCATGCCTCTAACTTCAGTGGAGAGTGGTCGCACTGGATGGTCTAGATCACAATAGCCAGTGTATAACGCTATGTCCAGCAGGCCCAGCTTTGTGACCTTAATTTTTTTTTTTGATACAAATTGTGACCTTAATTTGAACTTCTACACATCTCTCGACCATTTTGAGCCATGCATCCCTGAAAGCACACACACACACACCCCTCTGAAATCACAGCATGAAAACTTCTGTAGTGGTTATGCATGTTTCTTACTTCTATGCGATATTTCAGAATGTAATATTAATCAATTATCGAACTATGTCTTTATTCTTGTTTTTTTTTTAACGATGAAAGAAAAAACTTGTATGATCATTAGAACATAGTGTGAAATGCATCTGTTGATTATATAGCAGAAATGAGTGAAGAGGATATAGAACTACCAAGGAGAAGAAGTGCAAGAATTATTGCATTGGAAGAGAAGAGAGAACGACAAAAGAAGGCAATGGAGGAAGCTACAAAGAACCGCCCTGAGTCGTACAAAGGAAAAGCTGTTATTAACGGTGAAGGGGATGGCTATGGCTTCATATATGATGAAGACGATGGGTATGCTAGAACAAAGAAGAGGGGACGCAAGAGTAGACCACTTAATCAACTCATCTCTTCGACTCAGGTCTCTCTTTATTCCTTAATTATCTCACACTTTTTTTAGTATAGGCCTTTCACTTTTGGTAGCTCAGTAGCTTATGGAATATGGTAAAATTATCAATACATCTTTCCTTTGCACTGAAAGCTGGCTAGCCCCGTGCTCGCTCGTCCAAGGAGGTAGTTGCAGGAATAGGAATGAAGAGTGCCTCATAGAGGCTAACATGGTCTCCTATACTGCCTACGAGTCTCAAACTGTGTGTCTGATCCCATACCTTCACCTGCCAAGACCTTTTCTCGTTCTTTCATTCGAAGTGAAACAATCTTTGTTCTTTTGTTTTAGGTCAAATGGGGAAATCCACCCGGTATCCAATCCTTTTGGCTGATTAATCCAGATTCAGGGGAAGTTCTGGGTGATTAGGCTTCAACCCCTCTCAATTGGTCCTGCGGGAGATCGAACCGTAGTTCACCCTACCAAATTCAGCCCTAATCACGACTTAGGCAGGAACCAATTGGTGAAACAATCTTTGTTCTAGTTTCAAGGAAGAGAGAGGACACAACACAGCACAGAAGAGAGAGAAAGAGAGCACACACGACACAGAAGAGAGAGAACACTTGACCAACTCTGCACTTCCTCAGGTGAGAACCAGTTTTTGGGAGTCAGGCAACTGTAACGGATAAAAGTCTCTGCTTGACGAAGGACATAATTATTTTCAATTAAAAATTGTTACAAGGCTTGGGTTTGAGTTGAGCGCGCTCCCTCTGAAACCCTTGAGTTGATGATCAAGCAGCTCCGCATGTTGCCGGTTGGGAATAAGCAACGAACTGAGAGCGTTAGGTGTGTGTGAGAACTCCGTTAGGAGAAATGGTTTTACGGATTTTTAGATGGTTTTTATGGATTTCGAGATGATTTTTACGAATTTTAAAATTGTTTTGTTTCGACTTTCATCTGTTTCCCATCAAAGTCTTATCATAAGAGGGAGATTCTTACTTTGGAATCAAAAAAGTCATCAGACAGTCAATATATAAAGGGAAGCCAGAAAGCCCATGGGGCGATTTAGCTACTTTCTTTAAAACTTGACTAGATGGTACTGGGTGAGGGGATACAGAACCGTTTAATTGTTCAACAAGCTACCCACCTTTGAGTTCTCGGGGTGAGGTGTGAAGCTAGTTCCCGAGTAAGTAGCTAAAAGGGCAATCAAGCAAGCCATTGTATGGTGCTTGAGATCACCTATCCTGGTTAGATTGTAGCTAGAAGAGTCCCGGTGAGGCAACTAGGCTTAATTGGCATTCCATTTAAAAAAGTTAAAGGTCCGTTCAACAGTATTTTTCTGTAAAACGAGATAATCTTTTCTATATGTTTATCTCGACTTACGTAAAAATAATTTTCTACCACATTCTCGAATTCATTCTTGCAGCTAGTCACTGTGGTCCTTACCCGTGCAGTGTGCGAACGAGGGAAAGAGGCTTATGGATTGATTCACAATCTATGACTACGGAACCTCATGGTTCTTAGTGGAAGCTCACTTCCTGGCCTAACAATGCGGCATATGCGAAGTTATCTTCAATAATTTGGACTCTACTTCTTTTACAACTGATAGCATAGGAGCCTCGAGGGAAGTAGTGACTTGTAGGAATTAGAGCCAAATTCCCCCTCCCCCTCCCGGGGGGGTGTTTCCGAGATCACCGATGCTGTTTCAAGTTAGTACTTTGTAATGCAGGAACTGCTGCACGGAAAGTTCCTAAGATCACCGTAGTCCTATCCCGTAAGATGAGTGAAAGAGGTGAGGGGGTGTATGAGCCCAAACATTGGTTTTATTACTTCATTACCTCACAATTTGTTAAGTAATTTTTATATGATATGTATATATATCAAGTTATTTATATTTGTTGCAGGTGCATACATCCCAAAGACTTTTTGCATTTACATTGTCTAGAACCCAAGACCTTATATTTAAGCTGCAAAAACTCCTTATAAAAATGAATAAAAGGATTTTAATTAGTACATGTCTCTCTAGGCATACACACAACTTAATAGGTTGTTGTGTTTTAGTAACATTCACCATTATTCAGTTATTATTAATGTAATTGTTATATACATAGCAAGAAAGAGATTAAAATGACTTATACTTAATACTACCTTCGATCTTAAATATAAAAATTAATTTGTAGTGAAATAGAATCAGGGTATAATATTGTATCTTGCAATTCTTGTCATCTCTTATATTCCTTTACTTTATATGTTTTTAGTTTGTTCAAGAAGGACAATATCCCGGATATCCAAGTACTTCAAGAAGATACGGTGAGACTGTTGGCTATATATCTCAGACTTGCTAGCTAGTTTTTGTTTTTTTTTTTTGCCCTGCTCAACCATTATTATGTTCGAACATTGTTCCTTGCAGGGTTACCCAGAATACTACCCAAGGACACGCTTGAATTTGTGCTTGACCTCCTACAAAGGTGAAAACTAATGATGTTTTCTGTCTTGTTAATACTGCTTAAGCAATCTTAGTGTTTATGATTAATTAGCTTACTAAATCTCATGAATGGTCATCATAAATCTCAAGAGTATAAACTATAAATTGTGCAATCAGGTACAGACGAGTTTTTTACTCAACCTATCAATCCTAATCAAGTGAGTTCATCGCTTTGTCACATTTTCAAAATTTAAGTGTTACTTGTTTTATTGTATTGAGCTTTCTTATAGTTATACTAGCATTTAGTTTTAGAACAATCGTAATTAATTGCCTTAATCTCCTCGACAAAAATCAACTAATTTATTAAGATATACAATTGTAAGTACTGGTTTTTGCTTTGAAAAGTTTCAGGATTATCATAAGATTGTGAAGGAACCTATGGACTTCGGCACTATGAGAGCCAAAGTACATGAGAACATGTATACTAATATGCAACAGTTTAAGGTTTGCCCATCATCGTTGCATTTGCACATGTCATGCTCTTTTTCGAATGAAAAATGTTCCTCCATTATGAATATTTGTTTTAGGATCGGAAAACCATAACTAATTTTAAAAAGCTAGAGAGTCAATCACAATTATTTCTTATGAGAGTTTGAATTTATTGTTCACCGCAATGCTGCACATCATGTACTTAGTAACATGTATATATCATATAACCTATAGCAAGATTGCAAGTCACCTAGGGAAGGAAGGGATTTAGATCATATAATATGCTATCTGTGTGTGTATCACATTTTACTTCCTTTTCTCAATCTTTTTTGGAGTTCATGAATCACATCATAGCTAGAAAAACACTTCAACCATTTGATCTATCCTAGAATAAGCATTAGGAGGGTGGGTGTGTGTGTATGCGATGTGAAATAATTGTGCAACATTCTGGTCAGTGAAACTTTTATAACTGATACACGTTTCATCTATTTCCGTGATGTCTACGGCGGGATGTGTATCTAATATGCTCCAATGCTATGAATGTTAACCCCTCATCTACAGATCCTCACAAAGCGGTAGGACCCATCGTTGAGTAGCTAGGATCTACAAATATATATATATATATATATAGAGAGAGAGAGAGAGAGTACATGTTTCTACTTTTTTGTTGACCAATTATAATTGCTGGCTGATATATATTCACATACAGTTCCACTTCACTAATCTGCAAAAAGAAGGAAAGATCTATATCACTAAAAAGAAAAAAGAAAGAAAGATCTAGGCTTATATGTGTTCAATCTGTGAGTATATATATGTATATTATATATTTGTACAGGCTGAAGCAATAAATGTGGAAGCTTCGAAGGTGTTTCATGCCTTATCTGCTGATCAGTGGCGGAGCCACGCCCCCTCAATTTTTTGGGGTATATGTAAATACTTGTTAGATTTTTATTTTGCACCCACTGATTTTTAATATTTGAACCCACTCAAATTATTTACACTTGTAAGCTTGTTGTCATTGTTTGAAAATAAAAAATTACCCCCACTGATCAGGTCTTGGCTCCGCCACTGCTGCTGATCCTGAATTTTTTGACATGGAGTACTTCGGCTTAGACAAGAGGAAATCATCAAGAGGAAGAAAAGGCCATGGACGATCCAAAAGTTCCGGTCGTCCAAGGCGACCTCCTTCTAAACCTAGAGGTATATGCGCGTGTGTGTGTCAACTACCTACTTTAAGATTCATATCAACAAGACTTGAGCCAGCTAGAAACTAAGAATTTTGTGAGAATCGCTCAAAGCAGTTTCTGATGATTCACATTCCATGGAGATGTCTCCTATGAAATAAGAGATTGAAGTAACCAACTTAACTGTTATAGGTGGGAATAACTCTGGTGCTAAGAATTCCAAAGGAGCTCAAGTAGACAAGAGGCAAACATATTGTCCACCGGGTGGAGATTCCATATTTTCTGGAGTCTTGGATGGACCAAAAACCAACTTACAAGTAAGTATCTGCTCAAGCCATATCCACACACACACAATTCTCGTCTCTAGTTCACTTTTGCATTTGTCAGCTCAATGGTTCGTTCATGTTATTCTTGTGCAAGAATAATGATGTAGTTAAAACATTTCTTTTCCATTTCTGTTTTTAATTATGTGCATCTGCTATTGCAGTTTCACAACCCTTCTTTCTTGTTACTATCAAGACAGTGTGGCTCGGTTCGTGAAAGGTATGGGACCCACGGTTAAGAAATGTGCAGCAAGGGAAATAGAATCCCTCAGATGCGGACAAATTATGCGTGGGGAGGCCCCAAGACCAAATCCTCTTGCTAATTTCCTTGACAACAATGTGGATGATCTAGGGCCTACTTCAACGGTGCCGCCGCCGCTGCCTCCTCCGTCTCTCCCGTCGAGGCCACCAACAGCAGCAACTAGGCGTGGCCGTGGTGCATCCCATGGCATGAGTTATCCAATCGCATCAAATAGGCCCCTCAAAATTCCAGGTTGCACTCCTCAAGCCCCTCCTCATCAGGAAACCAGAAATATCAACTTGGACAGAACTGGTGATTATAAGGGCAAGAAGATGGCGATGGATGCAAGAGAAAACTGGGATGCTTATGCAGCTTCAAAACTGAGTGGCTATTATATGAACAGCAGAGGAGGAGGACGAAGAGGCCTGAATTTGAATGGTGAAGGTTCAAGCTCTGGCAGCAATACGGCTTCTTCATTTCATCAGAACAGGTCTTCTTTCCTAACCATGTCGTCTTCTTTTCAAGAAGCTAACCAGAACCAGAATCTTCCTGAAACATCATATTTCAGAAACAATCTTGTGAATACTGTCAGGAATGTTTTTTTTTTTGTTACATTACTGTCAGGAATGTTACACCTAACGAGTTTAGTCCTCGTGTGTGGCCCAGTATTGTGATATCTGGGCCTCATGCCCAGTCCAGGACCAATACTGAGCCCATTAGCAGTAGCAGTGATAGACAGGTTCCTCTCAGGCCTACAGCAATACGACCCTCGGCTGACTATAGGCACTCAGGCCAACCTCTCTTCTGTCGCCAGAATCTGATGAAGCGGGAACAAGAGCCCACACTATGGCATAATAATCTCTCAGATGAGCACTCTCTTTTATCTCAGAACTCGACAGAATTTGACTTTAGTCTGTTGAGGCAAGCTCTATGGTCGCAGCAGACTCCTGTGGAGCAGCATAACGGAGTCAGTAACGTGAACATATGACATTAGTTAATTTTTTTTTTCTTTTTCTTTTTACAGTTGTCAAGTTGTATAGCTGTCAAGTTGTCACTGTTGTAACTAGCATTTCTATTTAGTTACTGATGCAGTTAGTCAGTTAGTTATAGTTGTGAATATTAGTTGTAACAGCCGCAACAATACTTCTGATGTAACCAACTCTCAACTAATTCATTAGTCCCTCGTGTATATATATGGGATAGTGTACAGAGTGAATTAATTTTTTAATGAGAAAAATCACGTTCCTTCTGCACTTGCTTCTGTCTCTTTCCAAATACGTGTTA
>JANTPZ010103485.1:0-12091 GCA_025593235.1 Vachellia pachyceras
CAGTCTGTCACGTTCAATCATAGAATATCCATCAACTATAAAGTGCTGAAGTAATCTCTTGGAATGCAACAAAGTTGATATTTCATTTTCTCTATCCATCAATCTGTATGCTAAGTATTCTCTTATAGTAAGCTGTTTCTTTTTCTTTGTGCCTTAGCTTCTGGTGTTCTTCGTTCATGCTCTATTTTTTAGGATCATATCCATTATCTCCATAGCGAAAAAAGATCAATATATATTTGCCTCTATGTTATCTCTTTTCATATATTTGCCAAGAAGTTATTTGATTTCTTGTTTTCCTTTTCCAAAGACCAAATTTGAAAATTTTTCAACAGAGCAAATTTTTCAACATAAGACATCAAATTTCTCCCTTTGAGACCAAGCAAATGAACGAAGTTTTGATTTAGTTGGGTTGAGGATATTTTAACTCTCTTATTATTCCACGTCAATGCTCCGCAAAAAGTACATTCATAAATTGGATTTCCTTCAATGCATCTATATATTTTGTGTTGGTTTGGAATTGAACTATGGCGTTGTTGTCTGTAAGAATTGCAGCAATGGAACAATAGCTCTCTTATCATCTGCATTTATATTTGTATCTAGGAAGATATTTGAATTTGAATTGAAAAAAACATTCAAAAAGGTTTTACAAAAGACATGGGGAAAATGCAAGTTATTGGTGAGACAACAGAGAAAATTATTGGGTTAGTGTAGGGCAGAGCAATGGGTGGACCGAGCGGACCCGATGGCCAACTCATGGCCCGCCTGTTAAGATGTAAACAGCCCAAACTCAATAGCGGCCCGTTTAGGCCGAGCCTAAAGGCCTAAACGGGCCGCCCTGAAACCTACCAGGTTCGGACAGGTTAACGTTAACGGGCAACCCATTTATTATTATTTTTTTTGCACATTCATGCCTCCATAATCTATTTCCAGTTTTGGTTCCTCTGTTTTTGGCTGACAGCATGTAGCATTATCTAAATCAGGATGCCAAGCAATAATGAAAACTATACCTTTTGAAGAAGCTTTTCCTCTGGTACAATCTTGCTTAAGCACTTATGCAAATCACTAGATTTATCTGATGTTAACGATGTTGAGAGCAAGGGAAGAAATTCTGTCATTGTATTGACAAGAATGGTGCACAGAGACATATACGAAATCCACTACCATACATGAATGGTGCTTATATATCAACCAAATCCATTACCACCAATACATCAGAAACCTATGCGAAATACGAGTGGAGGCATCAAAGATTGCTTGGCTCTTTAACTTAGTTATAATGGCAGAAAATTTTTGAATTCATTGATAAGAGATTGTTTTGCGCACACACACATTCTGGAATAAAAGCAGGGATAGATCCCAGGAGTGAAAGAGATTAGAAAGTTCAGAGATGATTTGTTGTAGTAGAGGAACCTGACCAAATTACCCAAATGCTTCGCTGAATGCGATGAAGAAAACAAAGATGAAGAGTGAGAGCAGCAGAGCAATGAAGGAAACGGAGGTGCGACTGTGGGCAGTTGAGTGATTGAGCAAGAGCAGCGAGCAACAAGAGGCAGAGCAACGCTAAGGGCACAAAACAGAGTCAAGAATGGAGGAGCGCGACGACGGCGCGAGAGGAAAGAACGAGAGGAGAGAATGGCGGCGGAGACTGAGCAGCGCCAATGGCACAAAATAGAGCAAAGAGAGGATGATGAGTAGCGGCGGCTACGAGAGGAGAGAACGACTCAACGACAGGGTTGAACTGAAGAAGGCTTGAAGTTGAAAGAATGAAGGCTGAAGTGAGTTGGGGTTTTTATTTTTTATTCCAGGTTTAGATAAAATTAAAAAGAAAGTTTAACTTTGCAGAAGGCAGGGATCAAACACGTGTGAGGGAACTTTCTATGAAGCCTTTCACCACTAGACCAATAGCAACAATTAAGATTTAGTGTCACATATAATATGTTATGTTAAAAAAATACGAAAAAATTTCATAAAAATAAATGGGCGGGCATAAGCAGCCCAAGGCCTTGCCCCTACCCCATCATGTTTATCCCGTTAGCCCTCCCGTTTAAGCCTGCCCGTTACAGGTTCCTTTTTGGGCGGGCCCAATGGGGAAATATCATACAGAGTTCGGGAGGGTCAACCATGTTCCGAATCATTTGCTTAGCCTTAAGTATAATTATCCAAATAAGAAAGAGAAACAATGTTACTACTCAAAGCAAAAACATAAAAGCAATAGTTCAAAACTAACAAAAGCCCGTTGAGCAAAACTAATTTATAAGTGCCTACAGCTAAAGTAGAAACTCTTGCTCTATTACCAACATGTATTTCGACTTCACCCTTCTTTAGTTTTCTACTATCCATGAGGCCCTGCACATTGATATAGATGTGATAACCACATGCAGTATCGAATACCCATGTAGAGGAAGTAGAAAAATGAATATTTATAATATAAATACCTGAAGAGATAACCCCACTATCCTTCCTTTTCTTTTTCAAATTTTCCAGGTAGAGTTTGCAATTCTTTTTCCAATGACTAGGTTCATTGCAGAAGAAAGCATACTCCATCCTTTAGAGGCTTGGCCTTATCAGGCGTGGACTTAGTTTCAGGTTTGTTTGGCTTCTAGTCTTACCAGTAAAGCTTTTGCCCCATCTTTTACCCTTACCTTTCCCTTTCATACCCTTTTCCTTTCTGAATCATCAAAACAGCATTATCTTCTTGATGCTCTATTCAGCTGTTTGAGCATCCCATGCAGTTCAGAAATGGATTTATCCACGTTGTTTATATTGTAGTTCATGACAAATCGGTCATAACTGTCAGGGAGTAAGTTCAAGATCAAATCTGTAGTTAACTTCTGACTTGTAGAAAATCCAAGCCTCTCAAGGTGATCAATGTATCCTTTCATTTTCAACAAATGAGCTCTAATTGATGTACCGTCAGCCATCTTACAGAAATGCAAAGCCTTAGTGGTCTCATACCTCTCTTGCCTTACCTGTTGTTGGAATATTTCCTTGAGATGAATAATCATCTCATAAGCCTCCATATGTTCCAGATCTCTTTGGATCTCTGGAACCATGGTGGCAAGAATGAGGCATCCTACATCTACAGAGAAATACTTATGATTTGAGTAAGCATCTCTTTGAGCTCTAGGATCATTGGTTGTGGGCTCATCAGGAATGGGTTGATCGATGACATAAACCTTTCTTTCCTAATTGAGAACAATTCTCAAGTTCCTGAGCCAATAAAAAAGTTCATCTCATTGAGTTTGTCACCGATCACAGTAATAGTGCAGCAGTATTACTAGTCAGCATGATTCTACAATTTCAAAATACACAAAGCATATTAGTAAGACCCATATTTCACTTAAATTTAACTCCGCTTTGGCAAGACATTAAATTCAAGTTATTTAGGTAGGTAACCCTTTACCAAATACATCATATGTAACTTTTAAGTTTTATGGGATTCGATCATCATATGACCCTGCATGTTTAACCCCATCTAATGCCTTAAGATCCAAAATCGTTTTGATATACTCAATTAAGTCAAGACAATAATGAATTGTGTGAGTAGTATCATTGCTCATAATTTTCTTACCAAGATAACTCAAAATGCATCCACTTTGGTGGAACCTACAACTAAGCGATTAAGGTTTTGACAATTATTCATTAATTTACAGCATTACAACTTAAAATTCATTTAAAAGGTTTAACGAGTTAATCTTACTAACATAATATAGGTTGTTATTGTATCTCATACAATAACATATTTACTGATTGTAAACTAGCATGAATGATAGAATAAAAAAGCATAAACGTAAAACAACATGGCTTACCTAACCTAAAATCCTCCCAAGCCAATAAGAGGAATTCTATGAAAAATAAAAGATTACATTGAGAGAAATCTCATTTACACATACGAGGGAGTGAGATAAGCAAAGAATGTACATCAAGAATCTGTATAGGAAGGCACGACGCGCATGCAGTATTTGAATTTTACAACCCTTTGTAAAACTAAAGCCTAAAGCCATGTTGTTCACCACACCCATTCAATCATTCAAAGGCAAATCACAATAAGTAATAACTTATACAATACAAATAATTCTTATTGTGTTCAGATTATATCGTGCTACGCAGAGTTATCCACGGTGGTCCTGCTAGCCGGTTAGCGGAAGGGGTCAAGGGGCAGCGTCACCCCCAGAAGAAAAATTTAACCCAGTTTCATTAGCATCAAGTACTCTTCTGGATTTAATGAAAAACGCATGGACCCGTGACCAAAAGCGTATGTAAAACACATAAACAGATTCATATCACGCATCTGAACTCGTAATCAATACATCATATGTATTCCAAATTCGCATCATATACATCATTCATACATGCTTATAACGTACATAATGCTTTTCAAGAAAACGCATATCATACATCATATGTATATCCCAGATTCATACTTTTCAAGATGTATGTGAAGGACGCATATTATATATCATACTTTTCAAGAACTCATGAAAATCATATATATATATATATCATGCTTTTAGTCAAAACGCACATATGAATTCAAGAACACATCAAGAAAGCATGCATCTCATGCCAATCTCATAAACTCAATCTAAATACACAATTGATATGGCTCCGATACCATTATTGGGATTAGAACGTACACACGTAGCGGGAGAAACAAATTTAAAAAATTTTCTAATCCCACGCACAAATCTGCCAAAGGCATTTTAGACAGAGGAGATAGTGTAATACCTTTTGTGGTTCTTGAATTTTCAACTTTCTTTACGTTTGGATATCTTTTAATTCCCGATGCCCATGACCTTCTCAAGCTTTTCCTCATTCTAGGTCACATTCTCAAGGAGTGCTTCTCATCATCTCCCACTACTTGGTATCCACGCAAACGAACTCCCAATAATAGCAACATGCTAGTGCCTTTCTTGTTTCACTCTCTCTAGAGTTTCTGCGGCTCACAACCAAATTTAAATTGCATGCCTCTCTTGTTCATGAGTGCATCATAATTCAAGATCAATCTTTTATTAATCTCAAAAAGCAAAATTTGATAAAGATATAAAGATATTCAAGATTAATCTTTAATTCGGCCCATGACCTTCTCAAGCTTTTCCTCATTCTAGGTCACGTTCTCAAGGAGTGCTTCTCATCATCTCCCACTACTTGGTATCCACGCGAACGAACTCCCAATAATAGCAACATGCTAGTGCCTTTCTTGTTTCACTCTCTCTAGAGTTTCTGCGGCTCACAACCAAATTTAAATTGCATGCCTCTCTTGTTCATGAGTGCATCATAATTCAAGATCAATCTTTTATTAATCTCAAAAAGCAAAATTTGATAAAGATATAAAGATATTCAAGATTAATCTTTAATTCGGCCCATGACCTTCTCAAGCTTTTCCTCATTCTAGGTCACGTTCTCAAGGAGTGCTTCTCATCATCTCCCACTACTTGGTATCCACGCGAACGAACTCCCAATAATAGCAACATGCTAGTGCCTTTCTTGTTTCACTCTCTCTAGAGTTTCTGCGGCTCACAACCAAATTTAAATTGCATGCCTCTCTTGTTCATGAGTGCATCATAATTCAAGATCAATCTTTTATTAATCTCAAAAAGCAAAATTTGAGAAAGATATAAAGATATTCAAGATTAATCTTTATTAATCTTAGAATTCGAATTTCAAAAAGGATATTCAAGATAAATAAAGATTAATATTTATTATCTTGAAATTCAAAATTCAAAATATATTCAACATTAATGAAAAATCTTGAAATTCAAAACATGAAATTCAAATTTTGCAATTCTAATTTGGATTAATCTAATTTGATCAAATTATATCCATATAATTAATCCAAATATGAGCCTATAAATTTATTTTTTATCTTTATAAATTAAATTTAAATATCAATATTAGTTATTTAATTTATTAAATAAATTAAAATATTGAAACTAACATATAATATTTAAGATTAATCATTCGAGGTTAGCTTCCTTTCTAACTCTTGAAAACTTGCCTCACATTTATCATCACATGAAAAATATTGGTTCTTTTTAGTGAGCTTTGTCAGCGGTAAGGCAATCCGAGAAAAGTTACCCGCTAGGCCCAGAAAGCTTCTGACTTCGGTCACTGTCCTGGTCGGATTCCATCTCAGTACCGCATCTACTTTGCTTGAGTCTACTGCGACCCCTGTCCTAAGTAATACTAGGTTTATTTAAAGATTATATAGTCATTAAAGTTTTCCTTTAAAATGTTTAAGATAATTCTCAAATGCCTTTCATGCTCCTCTAAAGATTTGGAGTACACTAGAATGTCATCTATGAAGACTACGACAAACTGATCTAGGTATTGCCGAAAAATACGGTTCATATAATCCATGAAAACTGCAGGGGCATTCGTTAATCCAAACGGCATCACTAAGAACTCATAGGTTTTTTGAAACCTTAAGGATGGGGGGAGGTGCCATCTACTTTAGAATGATGGGGAAGAGTTGTGTTTAAGTTATATGATGCTTGGAAAGTGTTGTAATTATGTATATAATTAGTGAACATATGTAGATGCATGCATAATTTTGTTTAAAGAAGCTAGACAAGGTAGGCATACGGTGAGAGGGTTTACAAGAGTTAAATAGGTTTATCACAATTTTAGAAAAATAAAGTTTTCAAGTAAAAGGGTTCCAAAACCCTCAAATCTGCATAAAGTTTTGAGCGGCGAGGAAAAATAGCAAATGAGGTCCAAATGAGCTGAAACTTTCTAGTTAAATTCTACACATCAACTTTAAAATGAACCAAAGTTTGCTAAGTTTGGATGTGTAGATAAAGTGTTATGATTTTCCAAAGTTAAGGGAAAAATCTGGAAAAGAAAAGTGATCATTTTAACAGTACCTTGTCTCTTTAATTTTTCTGCTAATTGAATAAATGCTAGACAGGTAATTATGTGATGATTTAAGGTATAATTCATGTAAATAATTACCTTATACATGTAATGTTTGACACTGGCGCAAGCCATTCATTTATCTCATATAACTGTTCTGAGTGTTTAGGTTTGAACATAGACACATTACCATATGACATGACCGTATCTACTCCCACTGTTATAAAAGTTGTCACCTGTTGTGCATGCTTGAATTGTATAGTCTAGTATGAACATTGTAGCACTGCAATTGATTTAATATGTCTGCTTTTGCATGGTATTGATGTGATCATTGGTCTGAATTGGTTGTAAGCTAACAGTATCTTACTTGATTGTAAGAACTGAACTTTAGTATTACCCAATAGAAAGGTAAACCCATATACTGAAGTCAGGCTGAGCTTTATTTCTGAGACCAAGGCAGCAAGATGTATCTTACTTGATTGTAAGAACTGAACTTTAGTATTACCCAATAGAAAGGTAAACCCACATACTGAAGTCAGGTTGAGCTTTATTTCTGAGACTGAGGCAGTAAGATGTTTAAGAAAGGGATGTCAGAGATACATAGCATTCTTCTCAGTTGAAGTAAAAGTCAAAGAGTCCCTTAGTGACATTCCGATAGTCAGAGAATTTCCTGATGTATTTCAAGAAGTGATTAGCGAACTACCTCTAGAGAGAAGTAGAGTTCGCTATAGATCTAGTACCATGAATCAATCCGATTTCAAAGACTCCTTACAGACAGGTTCCAAGTGAGATGAAAGAGTTAAATAAGTAAATAGAGGAGCTATTAAAGAAGAGGTTGATTAGACACAATGTTTCACCTTAGGGAGCCCCAGTTCTCTTTGTGAAAAAGAAAGACGGGAGTCTTAGGTTGTGCATAGACTATCGAGAGCTGAATAAGGTGACAATTAAGAACAAGTATCCGCTTCCTCGAATTGATGATCTTTGGAACAGTTGAGTGGTGCCAAAGTATTTTCAAAGATTGATCTCAGATCAGGCATCAGCTTAGAGTTAGAGTTGAGGACATTTCTAAGACGGCTTTCCAAACTAGATACGGACACTATGAGTTCTTAGTGATGCCGTTTGGATTGACGAATGACTTGTAGTTTTCATGGATTATATGAACCATATTTTTCAGCAATACCTGGATCATTTTGTCATAGTCTTTATAGATGATATTCTAGTGTACTTCAAATCTTTAGAGGAGCATGAAAGAGCATGAAAGACATCTGAGAATTGTCTTAAACATTTAAAAGAAAAACTTTTATACGCTAAGCTCAATGTGAATTCTGATTACCAGAAGTAAAATTCCTAGGGCATGTAATCTCTCAAGAAGGAGTCGCGGTAGACTCAAGTAAAGTAGATGCAGTACTGAGATGGAATCCGCCCAGGATAGTGATCGAAGTCAGAAGCTTTCTGGGCCTAGCGGGTTATTACAGACGTTTTATTCAAAATTTTTCTCAAATTGCCTTATCGCTGATAAAGCTCACTAGAAAGACCAATTTTTTTCGTGGGATGAGAAATGTGAGGCCAGTTTTCAAGAGTTAAAAAAACTAACCTCGACGGGTATTGATAATCCCTGATATAAAGACCTATGTGGTCTATAGTAATGCTAGTAAGCACGGACTGGGATGTGTTTTAATACAACATGGGAGAGTAGTAGCTTATGCCTCACGACAGTTAAAGCTGCAAGAAGAAAACTATCCCACACATGATTTGGAACTAGCAGCGATAGTTTATGCTTTAATGATATGGAGGAATTATTTATATGAAGCAACCATCGAGTTTATATTGATATCCATCTACTCTTTCCAGAGAGTTTATATTGATATTTCTCATTGTATTATTGTGAGAAACTCAAGGTTGGGACCTTGAGATCGTTGGGTTGAGTTGAGACGTAAAAACAGAGTGTGTGAGACTCTGTTTTCGGCCAAAGTGTGAGGGGAAGAGAGAATCCCTGTTGTAAAGGCTCGGTGGGCCGATTTGTGATTGGTTAGTGGATTGGAAATCTCAGAGGTGCTCTGAGGACTAGACGTAGATCAGGTAGACCGAACCAGTATAAATCGCTCGTGTTCATCTCTCTCTGCTTTATCGGTGACTTCATTTTAATTCTACGTTTGTGATTTTAATTTTTGATCTGAACAATTCACCCCCATCTTGATCAAATCCTACACTAACAAAAGGGACCTGGAGTATGTATTTATCACTGGCTAAATTTGCCTATAATAACAGTTATCACTCCTTTGGAAGAAAATATAGATATCCTTTATGTTGGATAGAGCTAAAGAAAGAGATATGTACGATCTAGAGTTACTAGATCGTACAGTTGCTAAAGTAGAGATGATAAAGAAGAAACTACAAGCAGCCCAAAGTCAACAAAATAGTTATGCGAACAAGAGAAGCGACCATTAGAGTTTGAAGCCGAAGATCATGTTTTTCTCCGAGTATCTCCAAAATAGGAGCAGGTCGATCTTTGAGGACAAATAAGCTTAGTCCTAAGTAAATTAGGCCGTTTCAAATTCTAGGCTGAGTCGGACCAGTAGCCTATCAGTTAGCCTTACCCCCCAAACTTGAGTCTAATTCATAACGTCTTCCATGTTTCTTTGCTAAAGAAATATAATCCCGACCCAGCACATGTTATAAAACTTAAAAATATTGCATTGCAAGATAATTTGTTATATGAAGTAGGACCATATTGTATTATTAATCGAAAAGTAAGGCATCCCCGAAACAGAAGTATTCCGATGGTCAAAGTCATATGGCAAGGGTCATCATCTGAGGAAGCTACATGGGAAACGGAGGAAGACATAAGAAGTAAATATCCAGAGATATTTTAATAAGGTATGTAAATTTCGAGGACGAAATTTATTTTAAGGGGTAGAAATGTAATATCCCTATTTTTCTGCTAAATGAATTAAGGGCTAGACTGGTAATTATGTGATGATTTAAGGCATATGGATAGGATCCAGACAAAGAGAATGTCAATAGATAAGAGAGACCTTGGGGTCTTGCAAATTCTAAGTAAAATTGACCAAAAGGCAAAATGGTCATTTTCCATAAAAGATCAAGGGTAAAATGTCATTTTGTATAAAGAGGGCTAATGGCATAAATGTCATTAAAGAGAAATAGTAAGGACAAAAAGGTAATTAGTCATGAAAGACTAAGGGAAAAATTGGAATTAATGAAAGAGTCGAAAAGGTAAGGGCATTTTTGGTAATTTGACAATAAAGTCAACTAAAAAGTTAAAGTTGACCAAGAAAGTTAAAGTTGACTAAAATATCGGGAAAAAATTTTAGTGGCCGGAAGATAGAGCAGGACTAGTGGATCAGAACCGTGTGTCACGGATTTTTAAAATTCGGTCTAGATTTTTAATTATGGAATTTTGAAGATTAGATGACCAAAAAAATTATTGTTTAAGATACAAGAAGGTTGTAATCCACTGGGTCCAGAATATGGAAAATTAAGGTGAGTTTTATAGTATTTAATAAAATTGCCATCCAGTATCCGGTAAAGGCGATTTTCCGAATCGAAGAGAAAAAGACCTGAAAATCCTGGAAAAGGAATATTCTTCAAAAATTTTGGGAAAATCCAGGAAGCAATTTGAGGAACGGAAAATGGCTAGAGTATCAGTGAAAATTCTAGGAATTTTTAATGCCCTCAAGTCAAATTACGTATCGGAAACATGTTTTACGGTGTTTCTTCAGGTGCAAGGAACCCTGATAGATTCCGAAGATTTCCAGGGGCATTTTGGGCATATAAAATGACGCCACATGAATAAGAGAGAAGGAAGAAAATATCTCCAAAAGACTAGAGAAAGATTTACTGCAGAAAAGTTACTTTAACCGTGGTAACTTGTAACTGAATAGTTAGCCTAACTAAGTCATAAAGAGATGGTTGGAAGCATTATATGCTCCCTTTAACCAAGCCATAAGAGCTTGACACTTGGCAAAATCTCCTCTCTAGAGACGAAAAGTTAATTTCCAAGAAAAGATCCTAATAATTCAAGACTTTGTGAAGACTTTTAATAAGTTAATTCCTTCTCTTTCTTCCCATTTGTGGCCGGCACTTCTCACCCCTTTAAGAGCCAAAACTTTCGCCATTTTTGGAGCAAGGAAGAGGAAGAAGGAAGCTTCTCACATACAAGGTATTAAGCTCAAGCAACCAACTCTTTACATTTTCCTACTCCTTGCAACTTCTACTACCTTCCTATCAGATTGTTTTCTTGAACAAATCCCTCTTTTGAAGATGAAAAGTTAGGGTTTCAAGACATGAAAGTGAAAAGGAGAAGGTTTTAGAGGTAGTAAATGGTTGCAAGTTCTTTCTTGAGTAGTAAAGAGTAGTTTAATATATATTGTTGGTTGTTTTGGTTGTTGTAAAAATTATGGGAAGCTCAAATCTATGGTGACCCAAATTTCGTTAACCTAGGGGGAAGATGTATTTGAGTTTTATAATGTATGGAAAGTGGATGGGAAGCAAGAATACATAAGCATACATGAACAAAGTTTGAAAAACTCCGAAACCCTCTTATTTTTTTATTTTCGGCAGCCAAGAAAAATAATAGGAGTATAATTTTGATGATTTTAAGGCTTCCAATAGCTTTAGAAGGTAAAATTGTGTAGGGTAAAAGTAAGAAAATGATTTGGGAAGCTTTTGAAATCAAAAGAATAAGTTACAAAACTTTAATGGTCTTATAAGAGCAATATGTGTTGTATTGCGTTTTTATGATTTTTCTTGCCTTGTTGGTGGCTGGAAATTTATGAGTATATTATTGTATGGTGTTTAGGAAGTTAAGAACCCAAAGAACTCATTGGGAAAGTAAGCAAAAAGGATTCAAGTTCCAAGAGAATTAAAGAGTTGGTATAGCAAAACCCTCTAACCTTTAGCTAAATGCTTGGAAAATGTGTTGTGAACTATTCATAACTTGTATTGAAAATTTATGATGACTGAAACTGTGAAGATGTGCTTTAAGACTTGTTTAAAACCCATTTTGAAACCTAGGTTTGATTTTGACCCAAAACCTAGGTTTTACCCAAGTACAAAATTTTTCTGAAAAGCTATTTTGGTTAAAAAACCTCAGTTTGAAAACCTAGGTTTTCTCTTTCCTACTTTATCCTCTTTTTCTACTTTTTCCTCTTTCCTGCCTTTTTCCTTCTCTCTTTCCCCTTTCCTACTTTTTCTTTCTTTCTCTTTCCTCGTTTCT
>JANTPZ010103490.1:0-10292 GCA_025593235.1 Vachellia pachyceras
CGTACAAATTACAAGTTCTAACTCAGAAACCAAGTAATCCATAACATAAATACATATTGAAAACTAATACTCCCCTTTCGGAACTTTGAACTCAGACTTTCTTCATCTTCAAGAGGAAAAGAAATGCTCATCTACTCATTTGATGCGAAATCGAACTCCGAATGGATGATAGGAGGTGTATGGATGGATTGATGGTGAAAAATTGATGAGATTAGGGTTGATAGTAGAGAAAATGAGAGAAAATGTGAATGGGTGTGTTCTCTGCCTCCTTCCCCCTCTCTCCTCTCGAAACTTACCCATTTGGTGTGTATTAACCGTCCAGGGTCAGATCCAAGAAGGTGGGTCAGGTTTTGTTCCATTTGGAGCCTGATTCATTGCTGATGCGCGATATTCACCGCGGTGAACCTCTCTCGAGGATTCAAGCTTGTCTGTTTGAACTTTGGCCGCAGCAAACTTTAAATTGCGCCACGACGAACTTTCCCAGAGCTGTCTCCTAATGTTCTTGTTCAGAGTTCCTGAAATGAAATAGCAAATATTTGAAGTATCATTTGCTCATGATGGAATTTAAGCACAATTGTATTATTATTCATGGCAGATGCACCCAAAATTACACTAATCCAAATCAACAGCTCTAAATATCAAATTAAGCATAAGAAGGGTCATGAAGGACTAAAATTGAATCAAAAACTCTGGAAATTCAAGTACAAAAGTGGTATAAATAAGGTTCAATCACACGGTGAGTACTTGAGAACCCCATAAATGTTTCTAAGCATTTATGACCCACTCAAGTTTGCAACGTAGGTACTTGAGAAAACTTTACAATCACTCCCTTTTACCAAATGTAAGGTTACACTGGGAATCACACTCCCTCACGGACTGCGCTATAACAGAGACTCATGCTCTGTTTTCTCAACTTAAACTCAGCCCAACAACTCAAGATCCCAATCTTGAGTTTCTCACGGAAATACAATGAGTTTGGATGAATCAATAAACTACTCTCTCAAAGAGTGGATAAATAAACATTGAAGCTCTCAGAGAAGAAAATATCAGAGTCCTAAAGCTGCGCTCTGTTTTACGTTCACTAACTCCATATTCTCCGTCTCTCCTTTTCTCCTTTTCTCTTCAGTTGGTTGCTCCCTCTTATTTATAGGTGTTGTCAGAATATGTCCATTAGAGAGGAAGACATGTATCCGTTACTCATAGCTTTCGCTTTCGTCGTTCTGTCATTAATAAGCATCTCATCTATCAACAGTGAAGACTGCACTGATGATTGTTAATGCTGAGTTATGGAGACATAGTTAAGCCCATACCTGTTTAATAGGTAAACTAAAATGCATTTATGAGAGCAGGTGAAATTCAAAATGTTTGAGCATGAAAACGAAAAGTTTCTGTAGACGATAGGCATAGCTGTGTTAGAAGCCATGTCAGAGAAAAATGCAACTCGAGTTTTCAACATCTCACAACTCGAGTTCTATAACATTGAGTTTGAAAGTCGTGTAGTAAAACTTCCAGTTTTGAGAAATGAGGAATCGAGTTCTAAAACATGTGAAAAACTGTTCAGTTGAAAAGGTCCTTGAGACTCGAGTTCTGAATCTAAGGAACTCGAGTTTTGAAAACTTCCAGAGAGGACTTGAGTTTGAACATCAAGTTTTTGAACTGATAAAATTTCGCAAGACATGGAACTCGAGTTTGGAAAACATCAGGACTCGAGTTCTATGAAAACTTCAAGTCAGAACTTCCATTTTTCATATCAAGTTTTGAGAGACAGTTATGGAACTCGAGTTCTGAAAAACCTAGAACTCGAGTTTTATAACATGATGCTAAAACTCGAAGTTGAAACCTCAAGTTTTGAATTCAAGTTCTGAGACACAGTTGTGAAACTCAAGTTTTGAAAAACCTGAAACTCGAGTTCTATAACATGATGAGAAAACTTGAAGTTGGAACCTCAAGTTTTGACTTCCAGTTTTGTTTGCACGTTATGGAACTTCAAGTTTTGAAAACTTAGGACTCGAGTTATTGAACTTGTTCAAAAACTTCTTTTCAAAACTTCCAGTTTTGAAAACAATTATAGAACTTGAGTTAGTAAAACCTGAAATTCGAGTTTCAAAATTCTTTTGACAGTTTCAACACAGTTTCACAAACATCAAACTAGATTCCAAATTTTGTAAAGTTTTTACTTCAAGATTTGCTTCAGGAAGCTCTAGAAACTCATTAAACTCTATTTTCATCTCCAAGAAATAGTTTTGAGCATTCAAATAAAGCTTAAATGAATGGTAACTCAATTTTTGATAACATAACATATATTTGAAACATTTTAACATTCAAATTGAGTTATTTAACCACATCATCTTTCAATTAAAAAGGATACTCAAATATAATTGTAAATCATTATGCATTATAAACACTTTTGCTATGTATCAATATGCATTATAAAAACTTTTTACTCTTTTATATTTGACATCATCAAACTAATCATATCTAACAAAAAGTAGCAACTGAGAGATTAGAGAATGGAAAGAAGCTTGGAAGACTCACCTTTGTTGGAACTATGGTCGCATGTTCAGGCGGCAAATCCTTTTTTTTGGGCAGCGTACTCCTCTCTGTTCGTCTCACTCCCTCTGGCGTCCTCTACATTCTGCGTGCGTCAAAATGGAAATTAGAGGAATAAAACTGATGATGTAGCTAAGGGTGTGTTTGGTTAGGGGGAAAGGAAGGGAAGGGGAGGTTAAATGAGACCCGTTCCTTGTTTGGCTTGAATTTTTTGGAGGGGAGGGAATGAAAAATGGCATTCTCTCTCCCCTTCCCTCCCTCTCTTTTTGTTCCCTCCAATTTGGGGGGTTTTGGAGGGAATCCAAAATATTGGACTAAAATGCCCCTGCCATATTTTTTTTAATTCCACCGGTACCCTTTTCTTCTTTATCTTCCTCCATGAGCCATCAAGAGCAATGTGTCAGTTCCGCTTTGGGTTCCGTCAACCTTGATTAGCTTCTCTCTGTGTTCTTTCACAACTTCACTAACGAAGGTCTCATGGAGAGCGAATCTCAGAAGTCGGTTTTCCTTGGCCACGCCATCGAGGAAAATTTCATCAGCGGAGCTCAAGGTCTCGTCGATTACAACATCAACGTCATTGCTCTCGATGATTTGGAGAAACAGAGCTCATTTGACAGAACCATCGATTTCATCTTCACCTTACTTCCCATATTATTGGCTGTGAGGCCATAGGTATGCTCGTATGTCTGACCCTTGATTCTGAATCGAAAAGGAATTGAATGCAACCTGCAAGACTTTCTTTAATGTTGGACATTTTGAACGAGGGTTCAATTAAGACCAAAATCAATTGTACCCGACTTATGGAATCAATTGATTGAGGAGAATCATAGAGAACTGCACCCAATATACGTTGTTAATCCTATAGTTTGTGTGAAATTAACCTATAAGGGTAAACTGGTAAATTGTTTATTAACTTCCCTCCCTTTCCCTCCCGAACCAAACAAAATATCATTAAAAATCCTTCCCCTCTAACTAAACCAAATAATGTAACTTTATACCCTTCCATCCCTTACCCTTCCTTCCTATCCATCCCCTTCCTTTCCCCTCCATCAAACCAAACATAGCCTAAGGGTTTAATGTGTGTTGGGGAATAAAATTACTATTTTATCCCCACCATATTTCCTTTTTACTGTTTAGTTTTTTTCCGGAATATTACATAAAGTTTACCCAAATCCTTGTGAAAATGAAGACATCTCTTGTGGCTTTGTTTCACTCAAATAATCGATGATGACGTGGAATTCCTCTGTTACAGTTTGGTTTGCATCTTCCATGGAAGATTCTACCAACAAAGGCTTCACCTAAATGCTTTAGAATACCTTACATGAGCAAAGGAGACAATATCTAAAACACTTTGATGCGTTCCAAGTTTTAGAATTAGTGAACGAAGTTGAATTTTGAACTTAGTTATCGAGTTACTATTCATTTAGTAATCCTTTGAAGTTTAACTAACTAAATCAACTAATTTTATAAAACTGGAAATCAAGTAGTTCAAGTCTCCATTAGAAACTCATGGACTTCTTTACAAGGAAAAAATACTGCCCATACCATATTCTTGTTCAATCAATACTGAAAATTCCGTGAAAAGTTAATGTTCATATGGTCATTTTCTATTTTCCTGATTTTATCTTTAACTTTGGAAATACATAACTTTCATTATACATATCCAAATTAAGTAAACTATGATTTGTTCTAAACCTTAGAATGTGTAATATTTAACTAGAAAGTTCATTAATTTTTTACATCATTTGACCTGTTTTTGCCTTACCTCAACTTTAGGATTTATAAACGATGTTTGCATTCTTTTCCGCTTGATTTTATAATACTTTGTACCTTTAATGGATATGACTTGTTTGCATGATTCCTATACCATAATCAAATTGTCAAAGCAGTTCAAAAAAGTTCAGAACATATCCCAAATATTTCATACATATTCCAAGCATGAAACATATGAACTTCTATTATATCAACATATTCTAAATTGAATATGGGTCTCATTCTCAATCGATTATGCCTCATTCTGAATTGAATATGCCTCATTGTGAAAGTGGGAAAAAAATGTTTATAGAGTCTCATTCGAATGAATATAAAACGCATTCAAATGACTCAACTTGCTCATTTCAATTCCAAATTTGACAAATGACCTATCATTGGAAAGCCCTTTGAGTCTAATTTCCAATGAAACAAATTTCAAAATGATATGATTTCTGATTTGAGAGATATTGGAAAAAATCAAACATGTATCAGGAATACGTGTATTCCAGGTATATGTTCGGTTTTTTAATGATATCTCTCAATACAGATCGTCAATTGATATGAAACTTATTCCATTTTAAACTAGACTCAAAGGAATTCCAATGATAGGTCATTTGCAAAATTTGGAGCTAAAATGAGGAAGTTACAACATTTTGAAGTTCAAGCTTTCTAAACTGTTTATAAAGAGTAGGGTCATTCGAATGAGCTTTTTTTTCCATTCGAATGAACTTTCTAAACCGAATTTTCCCCCAACGGTTTAGAAAGTCTCCTCCAAAGGTGTAGAAAGTCCACTTTCTACATCGTTGGGGGAAAATTCGGATTAGAAAGTTCATTCGAATGGAAAAAAAGCTCATTCGGATGACCCTACTCTTTATAAACGGTTTAGAAAGCTTAAACTTCAAAATATTGTAACTTGCTCATTTCAACTCCAAATTTGACAAATGACCTATCATTGGAAAGCCCTTTGAGTCTAATTTCCAATGAAATAAATTTAAAAATGATATGATTTCTTATTTAAGAGATATTTGGAAAAAACCAAACATGTATCAGGAATATGTGTATTCCAGGTATATGTTCGATTTTTTGATGATATCTCTCAATACAGATATTAAATTGATATGAAACTTCTTCCATTTGAAACTAGACTCAAAGGTATTTACAATGATAGGTCATTTGTAAAATTTGGAGCTAAAATGAGGAAGTTACAGTATTTTGAAGTTCAAGCTTTCTAAACCATTTATAAAGAGTACGGTCATTCGAATGAGCTTTTTTTTTCCATTCAAATGAACTTTCTAAACCGAATTTTCCCCCAACGGTTTAGAAAGTCCCCTCCAAAGGTGTAGAAAGTCCACTTTCTACACCGTTGGGGAAAAATTCGGTTTAGAAAGTTCATTCGAATGGAAAAAAAGCTCATTCGAATGAGTTTATATTTATAAACGGTTTAGAAAGTTTAAACTTCAAAATGCTGTAACTTTCTCATTTCAACTTTAAATTTGACAAATGACCTATCATTGGAAAGCACTTTGAGTCTAAATTCCAATTAAATAAATTTAAAAATGATATGATTTCTGATTTGAGAGATATTTGAAAAACATCAAACATGTATCAGGAATACGTATATTCTAGATATATGTTCGGTTTTATGATGATATCTATCAATCCAGATCTTTAATTGATATGAAAATTATTCTATTTGAAACTAGACTCAAAGAGATTTCCAATTATAGGTCATTTGTAAAATTTGGAGTTGAAATGAGGAAGTTACATTATTTTGAAGTTCAAGCTTTCTAAACCGTTTATAAAGATTAGGTCATTCGAATGAGCTTTTTTTCCCATTCGAATGAACTTTCTAATCCGAAATTTCCCCCAACGGTGTAGAAAGTGGACTTTCTACACCTTTAGAGGGGACTTTCTAAACCTTTGGGGGAAAATTCGGTTTAGAAAGTTCATTTGAATGGAAAAAAAAGCTCATTCGAATGACCCTACTCTTTATAAACGGTTCAGAAAGCTTGAACTTCAAAATACTGTAACTTCATCATTTTAGATCCAAATTTTACAAATGATCTATCATTAGAAATCCCTTTGAGTCTAGTTTCAAATGGAAGAAGTTTCATATCAATTGAATATCTGTATTGAGATATATCATCAAAAAAACCGAACATATATCTGGAATACACGTATTCCTGATACATGTTTGGTTTTTTCCCAATATCTCTCAAATAAGAAATCATATCATTTTGAAATTTATTTCATTGGAAAGTAGACTCAAATGGATTTTTAATGATAGTTCATTTGTCAAATTTGGAGTTGAAATGAGCAAGTTACAGTATTTTGAAGTTTAAGCTTTCTGAACCATTTATAAAGAGTATGGTCATTCAAATGAGCTTTTTTCCATTCGAATGAACTTTCTAATCCGAATTTTCCCCCAACGGTGTACAAAGTGGACTTTCTACACCTTTGGAGGGGACTTTCTAAACCGTTGGGGGAAAATTCGGTTTAGAAAATTCATTCGAATGGAAAAAAAAGCTCATTCGAATGACCCTACTCTTTATAAACGGTTTAGAAAGCTTGAACTTAAAAATGCTGTAACTTCCTCATTTTAGCTCTAAATTTTACAAATGACCTATCATTGGAAATATCTTTGAGTCTATTTCAAATGGAATAAGTTTCATATCAATTGAATATCTGTATTGAGAGATATCATCAAAAAACCGAACATATATCTGGAATACATGTATTCCTGATACATGTTTGGTTTTTTTCCACTATATCTCAAATCAGAAATCATATCATTTTGAAATTTATTTCATTGGAAAGTAGACTCAAAGGGATTTCTAATGATAGGTCATTTGTCAAATTTGGAGTTCAAATGAGCAAGTTACAGTATTTTGAAATTTAAGCTTTCTAAACCGTTTATAAAGAGTAGGGTCATTCGAATGAGCTTTTTTCCATTCGAATGAACTTTCTAATCCGAATTTTCCCCCAACGGTGTAGAAAGTGGACTTTCTACACCTTTGGAGGGAACTTTCTAAACCGTTGGGGGAAAATTCGGTTTAGAAAGTTCATTCGAATGGAAAAAAAAAGCTCATTCGAATGACCCTACTCTTTATAAACGGTTTAGAAAGCTTGAACTTCAAAATACTGTAACTTTCTCATTTTAGCTCCAAATTTTACAAATTACCTATCATTGGAAAGATATTTGAGTCTAGTTTCAAATGGAATAATTTTCATATCAATTGAATATCTGTATTGTGAGATATCATTAAACAATTGAACATATACCTGAAATACACGTATTCCTGATACATGTTTGGTTTTTTCCCAATCTCTCTCAAATAAGAAATCATATCATTTTGAAATGTGTTTCATTAGAAAGTAGACTCAAAGGGCTTTCCAATGATAGGCCATTTGTCAAATTTGGAATTGAAATGAGCAAGTTACAGCATTTCAAAGTTCAGGCTTTCTAAACCGTTTATAAAAAGTTGACTCATCTGAATGCGTTTTATATTCATTCGAATGAGACTCTATAAACATTTTTTTCCCACGTTCACAATGAGGCATATTCGATTCAGAATTAGGCATAATCGATTGAGAATGAGACCCATATTCGATTTAGAATGAGCCTCATTCGAATAAGAAAATAGAAATTTGTGAGGCTCATTTTCGATTCAGAATGGGGTGTGTATTCGATTCAGAATGAGGCATAATCGATTCAGAATAAGACCTATATTCGATTTAGAATGAGACTCATTCGAACGAAGAAATAGAAATTTGTGAATGAAATACCTTTTTAAACCGCACGGAACCAAATGCAGTCTAAAAAGTAATGTTTTTTATCTTTCAGCTCTTTCACTCTTCTGTCAAAAATGAACACGGCTAATCATGTTACAGGGGCATTTAGATAATTTCTTTTAAACTTGTCTAAAGATGTGTGAAGAACTATCATCTGTCTGGGCTTTAAAATTTCGAATCACCTTTATGGGATTCACTATTTTCGAGGTACTTTTTCCGTCATTTTCCCTAATATATAAAATATATATAGTAATATATTATTATACATGTAATTTTTATGTAAATAATAATATAGTTAAATTGAAAATTTATTATAATGATATACCTATTACAACTACCACATTTATTATTGTTATTATTATTTTCCTCTCAAACAACCTGTAAAATTACGGAAGAAATTATATCATATAGGAATATTTTAACTCATGAAAAAAGGCAATTTATATCTTTAATTGATATGTGGGTGTAAAGGGTAGTTTTATGTATTTAGATTGATATTGAAGCAACTTTTAGTATGGATTAATTAGTATATTGATAGAAATTATTATGTGTGATTTTGTATATTCTTATTGAAAATTTTGAAGTGTCTCTTGTGTGTGTTTATCCGTAAGTTTGGAAGCTACAGGTAACTCTGAATATTCTTCCATATACTTGTGAACCGCTTATGATTAAATTGTTATTGAATTATGTTTTATACATTTTTGGACTGAATTATATAGATGCAACTATTTAAAGTTTTTAATATATTTAGCATGAAAATTGTTATAACTGTCATGACGGTTGCAAATGTGAATAAGTTGGAGTATGGAGGAGATTGATGTATGATAAGGTTTTTATCACGTGATAAGTCATCACTCGGTGCATAGTGGATGATAATTGTAGAGCCCATTTTCCCGTGTCTTTCCTTTGGCCGGGATTGCATTGGAATTGTGGGACATGTGACACCTCCTCAGTTTTCTTTTAAGGAGGGGAGCCATAGTCCAGGCTTGAGCTCTACACCTTTGACCGCGTGTATCTTAAGGAACTGGTGAGCTTGAAACAATCCAGTTACATGGATAAGTTTCTATTGGACTACATGTTAGCTTATGGCTCTAGTCAGCGGAATAAGGATAGACGGTGATATAAGGGTGGTTGCATATTACATTATTATGCATTATTTGCGATGATGATTGTGATTTGCTCTAATCAGCGGAAAGAAAATATGAAATTGTTTATATTATGTTTACTTTATATATATATACACAAATGTACTTCGTAAACCAGTTCTTCCTTTTTAATTGTATGCCGTTTACTTGTGTGTGGTAGAAACTTTCAGAGTTACTGGGGCGTGAAATCTTACCCCGTTATATTAACATTTTCAGGTGATTGTTCTAGTAGGCAGCAAGGGAAGGCACATATGGAATGAGCCTTGTTGGCTCTCTTGTACCCTTAGGCACGTGCTATCATTTTGAATTGCCATGACTCTAAGACTTCAGCGATTTATTTTCTATTTACTCTGATATTTTGGGAGAATTTGGATTGCTATTAATGACATGTATTTTGGTTGGACTGATGATATATTTTGATGAATTGATGTTTGGAATCCTCTTTATTTACACATGGCAAAAATTTCTTTGAGCATTTGGTTAAATTTTTGGGATGTTACAAAACACACAGTAAAATCACGATTTGCAATTTTTTTGTTTTTACAAAATTTATGGATCTAGTGCAGTATTAAATGGGGTAACAGCTAGTTGGTGAAGTAAAAAATCTAATGTCATACAATAATGAAAATGTCTATTCACAGTAAAGCCCTCTGCCACCGATCAATCTTCAAAGATTGATTCTACAAAGTGTTTTAGAGGAAGATATCCCAAAAAAGAAAAAAAGATTCAAATGAGTGATTTCTCCTCCTTACTCGAATCTCTTTTCCGATTTTTCATTTGATCTGCACTCTTAATCCTCATTGCCGAGATCTCCCCACCTTACATTGTGCTTTGCAGCAAGATAGTGAGCCCCAACTGGCCCTCTGCTGCCATAAGGGTAGAGCTCAGGAGCAATCTTCTTGTTCTCAAGTTCTTTCAGCAAAGGGGTGAAAAGTGCCCAAGCTGCATCAAGCTCATCACTTCTGATGAATAATCTGCGCTCGCCTTCTATTGCATCCAAAAGTAACCTCTCATATGCATCTGGTATTTCGCATGGATACCTTCACATAACGT
>JANTPZ010103494.1:0-14648 GCA_025593235.1 Vachellia pachyceras
CTCGGCTGGAACAAGCAGGACCCAAGGTACATGGCCACCATTATCATGGACAGTGCCAAGGTTGTCGTCCTCGACATTCGTTTCCCGACGCTTCCCGTGGTGGAGTTGCAAAGGCATCAAGCCAGTGTGAATGCCATTGCTTGGGCTCCTCACAGTTCTTGCCATATCTGTACTGCAGGGGATGACTCTCAGGCTCTGATATGGGACCTTTCCTCAATGGGCCAGCCACAGGAAGGTGGGTTGGATCCTATTCTTGCATACACCGCTGGGGCGGAGATTGAGCAGCTTCAATGGTCTTCTTCTCAGCCAGACTGGGTTGCGATTGCTTTCTCCTCCAAGCTTCAGATTCTAAGGGTATAAAGGATTGATATTTCCATTCACCTAATTGTTACCCGCAGTAGAAGTGTGGGGGACATAGTATTTGGCTTCTGCCTCTCAAAATGCATGGCAGATTTCAGGTTTATAGTTTTACTTTCTTCTGTAAACATGCTTCAGCCCTATTTTGATGTTTTGATAGCGTTTTGTCTCCGCTGTTCTGGCAACTGTACGGAGTATGGATCATGTCCTTTATCATTTAAGTTGAAACCCCCCCCCAAAACTGTTCGGATTTTCCATCATTTTTTGTACTTTTTGGTTCAGTAGGTACGAAACATGGAGCGGGACGAAAGTCTTCAGCTCAACGAGTTTCAAGCCAGTGCCTTCAAGTTGAAACCTTAATTGGCTAACTCGAAAGAACTAGTGCAATGCAATGCAATGCAAATGCAAATGATGGCTTTAGAAATAAAATAATTCATGCACAATCACATCCATGGGTCTACCCTGGTTCAATTTTTGAGTGAGACGAGACAGTGACTCAAGAATCTCGCTGATTGCAAATGACACGTGGTCTTGTATGGTGGACAATCGTATAGCTCCGTGACACAGTAATAAGTTTGGCTCACATTCACAGTTACTGGCGGAAACAGTTTCTCACGTTTCCCCAATCTTAAATTCTGTTCTGTTCTTCTCTCCTTAGGAGCATTGTGTCTCGTAATGTATTTAGGTACTCTGATAAATGAAACATGCAAGTAGACCTGGAATGAAACGAAATTGTCTTTTTTGAATTTGATCATTAGAGCATCAAAATTATATTATATGGAGCATTAGAAGGTGGACATTGGTAGTGAACTTGTTCCCTGAGATGTGGTTCCAATCCATTGTTTCTTGGTTCATTGTGCCCCTTAGTTTCGATTTCATTCAGAGATTGATACTTGTAATGAATGAAGGAGGAAAGCATACGTGGCAAATTAACCATCAAATCTGAAGCATATTTCTCTGCCAATGAGTGTCCTAAAATTTCTAATTAAAAGTGCATGCGTTTCAAGACGTTTGACGTGAGAGAATGTGATGTTAATGAAGTCCACACATTATATCTTGCCAATGAAGCATATGTTCACTTTACCCATTGTTCCTACAGTAATTTTTTAGCCTTTTATTCCCAACCACTTGATTTTGCTTGCGCTTCGCCTTACAATCAATCATGCTACCTGCAAGTGCAACTCGCTTGATTGGAGATGTGGGTTACGTAATTGGCTACAAATCGTACTAATAGAAGCAAGCTAATCTATTGTCCTCCACAATAAATCATGCAAAGCTTTCAAAGGACGTCCGTGATAGTAGCTTCTGGGTGACACAATATTTGGCAGATGATGGTTTTCACCACGCTGGTCCATGTTCATTTAACTCATACTCGTTGCCATTTTTTTTTGCGCAGTTAGACGTACGTGTGTTTGAATCTGGATTTTGGGAATGAGTCAATCAGAACAAGAACATACAGCAATGAGGCGCATCCTCTTCTGACGAATGAAGTAACTGTTATTTGTCAATGGTCAAAATTGTGGTACCTTAATGGAAGACAAACATCGTATGGTGGTTGAAGACAGGGGAGGGCCAAGATTTATCTCATGGACTACTAAAATGATAAAAAACTAATTTCTTGCTAAAGAAGAAGAGGAAGCTCTCACATCACATGGCATTCCATGGTGTTCTCATCACTGAAATAGTCTCCTACTCGTTCAGCTGGTCTCTGGAACGGTGGTGTCAAGCTTGAGGCGTGACGATGTTAATACTCTTCAACGGGAGGAGCTGGATATGAAGGTATTGCATAATATGGAACTGCTACTGCGCAAGGCTGAGCAATTTAACAAAGCTGAGGATGAATCTTGATTTACTGTGTGGGTGCATGCTCGGATGAATCCTGAAATCAACTTGTGGCTGAACATTGAAATCTACTTCAGGATAAGCATAATAGGATTTTCCTTCATATCTCGAGGCAGACTGAACTTAATTGCAGCCATGTTAGGTTTTGTGTCCTTTTGTTCCTTTCTTGGATCTTGCTGGTTCTTGCCTCCACTTCCTCCTTTGATTTCCTTACCTTTCTTAATTTTAAAGTTCTCTCCTTCTGTATGGCTGCTATTCCTGCTTCCTTCTTTTCAGCTTCAAATTCCCCATGTCTGCAGAGTTCTGCATGTTTTCCAACTTCTAAAAGCCTTTTTATTAATATTTGTGGGTTCACGTTGCCCAACACTGTTACTTTGGGCTGCAGAGGTCTACATCCATCTTCAGAAAACCTGACAATGTGAACCACAGCAGTAAACACGTGAAGAACCAGAAAATATATAAATAAGTAGTTATCTGATATTGATTACCTCCAATCCTTCCTAACGCCCTCTTTACTTTCTTCTTGCATCCTTCACAGCAGTTAGCAGACACCTTGGGTTCAATCTTCTGAAATAATGTCAATGCAAACAGGTTTAAGCTCCAATGTGATGGTGTTGGGGAAGGAAAGTTAAGAAGTGTAAAATCAGAGAGCTTTCTGTGGCAGTGGCCACCCTATTTAAACGCAGCAAAAAAAAAAAACAAATGAATACTGCCAAACATAATATGTACCAATGGCTCCGTTTGGCAAAGCTTTTCAGGAGCCCAAAAGTACGTTCAACAGTATTTTTTCGTAAAACGAGATAATTTCCTTCACATATTTGCCTCAATTTGTGTAAAAATACTTCTCTACCGCTTTTCCAAATAAGCCCATTATAAGGTATTTGCATGCACCTTCTCTTATTTTTTTTTAATGAAAAGCTTTATTAACGACAAGAGGCTACGGAGAGGCAAACAAAATATACATTAGAAAAGAGGGGAAAAAATAAAACAAACAACAGCACAGAGCGCTGCGAAAGCGAAGGAGGTCATCCAGGTGAATCAGAGTAACTATCACTAAAAACTTGGATGGAATGATCTGCTAGAGCAAGCACTTCATTGACCAGCCTTGATGCTGAGGTGTCTTCGTTGGTGAATATTCGTTGATTCCTTGCGGCCCAGAGTTTCCAACAGAGAATTCCAAAAACAGTACACCATCGGGGATTGCTATTATTCATCCTCAAATTTGCATGCATCCAGCTCATGAAAGGCAAAGCGTTAAAAGTTGTCAGGGTCTGGTGTGGAACGATAAGAGACCAACATTCCTTAGCCAGAGCACATTTCCTCAAGACATGATCTAAATCCTCAGTTCCTTGTCCACATATTCCGCAGCTAGTATCATTTGTCATGTGCCTCCGAGCTCTCTCCATGTTGGTGAGAAGCTTGTTCTTTAGAACCAGCCATAGGAAGATTCTGGTTCTCTGGGGTCCTTGCCATTTCCATGCGAGGTTCCAAGAAGTGCTCTCATCATTCCAGTAATCCTGCATAAGCAGCTCATAAGCAGACTTGACAGTAAATTGGCTACCACATCGCCAAACGATTTTATCATGGCTATCTTGGCAACATGGAGGCGTGAACTGCTGAAACTGCTGGAGAATATCTTGCGGTAGTTTCTCTTGAAATTCCGACCACTTCCATTGCCCGTCATCTGTGACAAACTCGCTAATGGTCCGTTGGAGGTCATCATCATTTGTGGGACATGAAGAGAGATGAGAGAGGGGGCCCAGCTCCCCAATCCAATGGTTAGCCCAAAATTTCGTTGTTTCTCCATTACCCACACTCCACATCTGCCCAATAGCTAAGTCCTCCCAGATAGTAGAAAGGCTTCGCCATAGATGAGAAGCGTTGCGGGGCCTAGCATACTGGAGTTTGTTCTCTTGCCATTATACTTTGAATGAAGGACTTTGACCCAAAGCAGGTTTGGCTGGGTCTGAACTGCATGCGCAAGTTTCATCAAAAACGCTGAGTTTTGGCCAACTAGATCTTTAAAGCCACATCCACCATGATCTTTCGGCTGGCACATGTCCTGCCATTTTACCAAAGGTATACCTGCATGTTGCTCAGTTGAACCCCATATAAACTGTTTAATTAGGGTTTGGATCCTTTTGCACGTGGCATTTGGCAGACGCGAAGTTTGCATGGGGTAGTATGTAAGTGTGGAGAGTACGGTCTGAGCAAGCGTTATTCTTCCAGCAAGAGAGAGAGTTCTAGCTTTCCATCCCTACAACTTCGCTTGGACCTTTTCCTCAAGATACTGATACGTTTCCTTTGTTACCCGCTTGTGAAGTAAAGGAACACCCAAATAGTTCCCCAGGTGTTCAGCTTTCTGGTAGCCAAGTAAGTCGCTGATTCTGTTGGCAGCTTGGCAAGGGACATTCCGAGAAAAGAAAGTCCTAGTCTTCGCTTTATTCACCTTTAACCCCGAAGCCTCACAAAATTCTTCCAGAATCTGATTCATCCGAAGAGCCTGAGTATCATCAGCTAAGCGAAAAAGAAGCAGGTCATCTGCAAAGAATAAGTGAGAGAGACGCGGGCCTCCTTTCCTCAGTTCAATCGGTTTCCATGAACCCCCTTCCACCTCTTTACAGATAGTTTGTGACAGGCGCTCCATGCATAGTACAAAGAGATATGGCGAGAGAGGATCCCCTTGCCTAATACCTCGTTGTGGCTGAAATATAGTTGAAGGGTGGCCGTTCCACAAGACCTGCATGGATGTTGTGGTAACACAGTGCATCACTAGCCGCCGAAGATTTTCAGGAATTCTGGCAGCAACAAGAGTTTCCTCGATGAAGTCCCAGCTTAATCTGTCAAAGGCCTTTTCTAGATCCACTTTAGTTGCCATCCATCCTTTCCTCCCTCTTTTCCTCTTCATTGAGTGGATTGCCTCCTGGGCTATAATTATGTTGTCTGTAATATTCCTACCCTTAATGAAGCTAACCTGCTGAGGAAGAGTAAGGAGTGACATAATTGGTTTGAGTCGGTTAGCGATGATTTTTGTAATTAGCTTGTAGAAAGTGGTACAAAGGCTGATAGGCCTGAATTCTTTGAGAGTTTGCGGATGCCCCACCTTTGGAATCAAGGCTATAAGAGTGTGATTAAAGTAAGGGTCTATCCAACCTCTATCAAACACCTTTTTAACTTTTGCAAAGATATTCTCACCAATGACATCCCATTGGGTTTGGAAGAACATTGCATGTAATCCATCTTTTCCGGGGGATTTGAGAGGATGCATGTCAAAAAGAGCTTTCCTTGTTTCCTCTTTGGTGATCGGGCTGTCAAGGTTAGTCAGCAAAGAGTGCGGGATTAAAGGAAAATTACTAGGATACCTGAAAGGTGGGTTAGTTATTGTCTCTGCAGAGTAGAGAACTTGGAAATAGTTTGTGGCCATATCAACAAGCTTCAATTGATCTGCTTCCCACATGCCAGCATCATTTTTGAGAAGCATGATTCTGTTTTGCCTCCGCCTTGCCAATGCACGTGTATGATAATATGCAGTGTTCCTATCACCATCCTTAATCCACTGACTGCGTGATTTTTGCATCCACATCAATTCTTCCTGTAAGCAAATGTTCTGGTATTCCAGGATCAAGGTTCTCTCTAGATCAATCAAGTATGGGGAGAATGGCTGCCATTCAAGCTTTTTTTTGAACACCGTTAATTCTGTTCCTAAGGTTCCTCTTCCTTTTTCCCACGTTCCCAAAGACATTAACATTCCAATTGCGAGCCTCAGCTGTGAAACAATCTATATTTTCGGCAAGGCTTTTTTCCTGACTCCAAACTTTGCTAACCATCTCCTTGAATTCTGAATGCATAACCCAATATGATAAAAATCTGAAAGGGGCTTGAGTTGTTCGCTGTTCCTTAACTTGGGTAATGAGGATTGGCCTGTGGTCACTTTGGATTCTGGGCAGGTGCATTACTACACTACTGGGCCGCTGAGTGAGCCATTGTTTGTTGCCCAAAGCCCGATCAAGTCGCACATTTAGGCCTCCGCGCACCCATGTGAATCTTGGACCTTCATAACCCAAGTCCACCAATCCAGCCTCATTAATAAATTGTTTGAAAGGTTTGCTTCCCGACTTCAAGCGTAAGGATCCACCCCGTCTCTCCTCTTCATGGATGGTTGCATTGAAGTCTCCAGCAAGGATCCAAGGAGTCGTAGCACTCACTTGAAGCTTCAGCAGGTCTTTCCATAACCATTCCCTCATACTAGGATTTGGGCTACCATAAATTGCGGTGAAATAATAAGAGTTGGTGCCAATGGGATCTGTGATCATTACATGTATGAATTGTCTGTGGTTATGAAGCACCCTTAAACTAACTTCTTCCTTCCAGAGGAGCCAAATTCCACCAGAGAATCTAGAGGCTTCGATCCTATGGGAATTTGGATAATTAGTTTTCTTGATTACCTTATCTGCTTGCAGACCTGAAATTCGTGGCTCCACGAGGACAACGATATGAGGTTTGTACCCGTCTAGCAAGGAACGCAAAGTACGATGAAATGAAACTGATGCAGCCCCTTGGCAATTCCATGCGAGAATGGAATGATTCATTAGAAAAGTAGTCATGAGGCAATGTTCTCGGACTTATCTGAGGCGTACTCATCATCCAAGTCTGCTTCAGTAGCCTCGGCAAAAGTCATATCATCGTCTGATTCGAGATGATGCCCCAAGGCCTCTGCAAGAGCTTTAGTTAGCTCCTCAGATGGCGCTCCAGGAGTATTCTTCACTCTGGGTTTTGCCATTTTGAACTTTGTAATGGTGTTGATGTGGAGCTTTTTTGTGGGCTTAGCCTTATCAAGAGGCTTGAAAGGCAAATGCTTCCTCCCCATTCGTGTCAACATATTGGGCTGCACTGGCAATTCATTGGGCCAAGAAGATGAAGGCCCAGTTGCTTCGCTTGGCGTAATTAGGCGGACGGCTGAGTGGTGGCCTGCTTCGAGGGACGTGTCCTGGTGTGACATAATATAGGCAGAAGAGTTAAAAATAGATGAATCAGCAGAAGCGTGTACCTGCATTTTGGGTTTACTCGTAGCAGAGACAGATGATTTCTTGGTACCAGCAGCAGGTACTTTATCTTTGCTAATCGTTGACTTAGCTTTAGCATCTTTCTTGTTTGCTTTTGTGGACGTCGCCTGCATGTTAACGGATATATGCTGTGCCTCAGTATGAGAGCTCGAGTTTCCTCTTTGGTGCTTTGCTCCGCTGTCAAGAGATGCCAGAAGATTGAACCTATTGCCTCCTCTTTTATTAGAATGGGAGGTATGCTGGAAATCACATCTTGCGACTCTGCTATGGTGACTATTCCGAGGCGTAACCTTCATCCATTCTTCGAACACTTGTTCTTCACGCGCTACACCGTCGTCTTCCTTGCCACCTAAGCTCATAGTAGACCGGCGGTTGTCTGCAGAGGTGCCTGCCGGCGGAGGGGCCTGCTGAACTCGAAGAGAGCAAGCTTCCTTAAGGTGCCCATAGCGGCCACAACTATAGCAGATGGTTGGCAGGTTCTCGTATTCGACGAGCTGGGTCAATCCGTCCAGTTTAATCATGGATACCAACGGCTTGGTCAGGTCGAGCTTTACCGCCAGTCTTGCGTACCTTGCCTTGTCAAAACTCTCGGTGTTGTAGTCGATGCGCATAACCTGTCCGATGACTTCACCAATGGCCCTTAAAACATTCTTATGGTAATAATGGTATGGCAACCCAGGGAGCCTTACCCACCCAAAAACTTGTTTGATTTCCAAGTTGGTAGGAGAGAGGCTGGGTTCCCATGGGTGGACTGTTAGATAGTGGCCAAGGACCACCCACGGCCCTCCTAGTGTCGCTCTTTGGTAATCTTCAGCGTTTCCCAATTTAACCATGTAGCAACCCCCTTCGAGCTCGGTAAGTTTGAAGCTCCCAGACGGCTTCCACAGGCTGCATATCTTAGAGTGGAGAATATCTTGTCGAATGAAACGTCCTAACAGCTTCACAATAACTGCATATTCCATGCATTAGGACATCAGTTCCTTAATCCTCTGGGAGAAAGTGATGGAAGGAATAAGTCCTTCCAAGTGCACCTCAACATCGTCGTTCTCAACAGTTAGATCAGTTGGAGGATTGCTTGTGCCATTGCCACAAGGAGTTGCGCTTCCCAAGAGTTTTTCTTTGAAGGAGGTTGGCGCACCTGAAAGATTATGCTCAGCCATAGGAATTTGGGATCCCAAATTTTTAGGTGATTGCGTATCCAAAGTTAGCTCCTCATCTGGCATGGTTTCATGAGGGTGGTCTTCAAGCAGAGGGTGGTTCTCATTTTCCTTTGTCTGCGATCCTTCTCCGTCACTGTGATCCACCATACTAACATCTACATTGTCATTCTTGTTCCTTATCTTAACCTTCTTCGTTGATCGTTCTTCTTCAACACAGGGTGGACGAGCTTCTTTCAGGGAGAGTTCAGTGTCGAGAGTAGCCTCCATTTCAAATGGCTTTTTCCTTGATGCTAACATTAGATGTTCTACGTAATCTACAGGAAGTGTACACGTCTTTCGTTATATTTTGAAGAATATGTGTGTGCATGCTACGATGGAGCATTGTTTGAAATACTATTAGGAGATCTTATATTGTTGTAGAACTTTCGGGAAACATGCCTTACAAAGAAGACTCTGCTGAAATTTCTGTAATAAACCTAATATTTTTATAACACGAGATGCTAGAATATGTCATTATATATGAATCTTGGAAAAAGAAAGTGTTTTATAGACATTTTAGATTATTGTATGATTTAGCAATTTGGCGAATAATATATATATATATATATATATATATTTACAAATCAAAGGTTTCAAGAATGTGAGATCTTTCAATTTCCATACCAACAACCTCTAAAATTCTCAGGCTGTGGTATTAGATTAGCGGTGGAAGTTATTTTTTTAACGTAATTACGGTTTACAAAGTAAATATGTGATATTTTATATCAATTTGTGTGAATGTGTTTTTTTTAAACGTTAGGCAAACATGCAATTGAAATGTTGGAACTGGAGATGATTGCATCTCATCGGGTGATGGAAGTAGACAAGTGAGTGTTGAGAATGTGACATGTGGATTTGGCCATTGAATTAGTGTTAGAGACCTCTCTAGCAAATATGAAAGTGAAGAACCTGTGGAAGGTATGACAGTAAAGAATTGCACTTTCAGAAACACAGACAAAGTCATGAGAATCAAGCCTGCCACTTCAATAAAAGTCCTACTCTCTCAATTGTGTTTTGAGAATCTTGTCATGATTAATGTCATCAATCCTGTAATCATAGACCAAGAGTATTGACCATGGAAACAATGCTCAATTAAGGCATCTAGTTATTCTATATTTGTTGAAGTGTTGAAAAATTATGTTCACTAAAATCGAGATAAAACTTTTTTTATAAACTTACTTTGTAAACTGCAAATTATAATGGAATAGTAACTTTTGATTCTAATCTAAATAGGCATGGCTCCCTCCCTCAACATACATGCATATTTATACATGTATAAAATATTAAACAATATGGAATTCAATTAAATCTTCAACAAGAATTTTAAAATTCATCAGTGCATTTCAAAATATTTGAACTTTTGCAATGAAAAAATTGTGTCTGCGCTGCAATGAAAATGTTGGAATTATATAGGTATATGCACCTAATTTGCACAGTTATGCTTTTTGGTGCATCGTTCTTTCTCTTAATTCTCCCTGTATATATATATATTTATATATTTCTAACTCCTTTCTTCTTTCTTTGTATTTTTCTTCCTTTCTTGTATACTGAGTTGCTGCAACAGACTTCACTAGAAACACAACTAAGTAGAGTTTCCTTAAAGAACATTAGAGGCACATCAACAACAAAGGAGGGAATGATTCTAATTTGTACTTGTAATGTCGTATCGTGTGATAAGGTAAAACTCACAAATATTGATCTAAAATTCAAAGGAGGGGTCCTACAATTGCTACTTGATCAAGAACATAAAGCCCCAAGTCTTTGGGAATGTACCAACATGTACACCTTAATTAAAATGTATTTCTAAGATTCATTTGATAAAAAGGTGAATTATAATTTAGTTTTACTATCCGTTTCCACTTTGCTAGTTTTTGGTTCAAAAAAATTGTAGACCTATTTAATTTCATCCATTTAAAGTTATATTGTTTTGATTCATATCAAGCCCAAATCTATGGAAAATAAAAAGCAAAAAAATGAATGCAACGCAAAGAATGGAATGGATAGATTGATCGATAAAAGAAAAAAATGCTTCCTTTTAATAACCTACACAAACGTATACTAAATCAAAAGTCATGTCAAACAAATAATTTTTTTATTTTCTTAGCTATATTTTGATCACATGTTGAACGTAAATGCACAAAATTTAATCCTATTTATTTTGTGAAAGTATATCATTTCCTAACAGTATTTAATTAGTAATATTTTCAACATAATTTAATACAACACTTTAACATTCAATCCAACATGTTTCTGTTCTATTATACATATTATGTTTCTATTTAATACAATTTAAAATGTGTAAACGCTACTATACTTGATTATCTAAAATTGTTTACAAGTAAATATACTATTCTCTTAATGTCAAATTTGTATGAAGTATTTATTTTATGACAATTCAAAATAATTCTATAGTTATTTGAGTAATATGGATTCGCTCAAATATATATTTTGTTATTATAAAATAAAGGATAATATAAAAAATATAGAAGAAGAAGAAGAGAGAATGGAAAAACTGGAAACAGTGGGGTTTATGTGATAATTTTAGACAAACCTTTATTAAAACAAGCCCCCCCCCAAACAAAAAACACGCGTCTCCTTCTCTCTCGCAGCGTGCGTCATTTTTACGCCAGGTCAAATTTCGAAGCTTATTTTGGTGAGTTAAACGTCTCCTAATTCTTAAACTTCCTTCACAAAAACTACTCCTTTAGATCAATCTAATGGTGTAATTTATTCTAAGGATAGAGCAAATTTCCAGCTCAGGGATTGCATCAAATTTTAGGTTTTGACAATAGAAGACTATAAGATTGTAGAGCTAAAATAGAACATTTTAATCAGTCTAGTTTTATTTATTGGTTGATTTAAGAATTTTAAATAATTTTTCTATGTAGTGGTATTATTATTGGACGAATATGATTTTTGTACCTATTAAATATAAGTTTTATAATTTAGTTTAGTATATTGGATTCTATATTAATTATTGAGTGGATTGGATTGAAGGTTTATGATGAGATATAAATATTAGGAATTTTGGAGGAACTTTAAATGTTGAAATTTGATGTTTGTGAATAGATTGGGTACATAATTATATTTTTAGTGATTCCAACAAGGAAAAATAATTTATGGAAGGGAGAAATGTGATTTTTGGTATTAAGGATTTCAGGATATTTGATTTATGTGAATTTTGTTAAGAATTTAAAGTGAGAATGTTGGAAATTTATGGAGATGGAAGAAATTATTACTGGTTATAATTTTGACAAGCGGAATAGACCTATTGGAGGATAAAAGTGTGAATGGAATAAATAAGTTGAATTGTGATTTTATGTGGCGAATTATTGGATGACTTAAAATTTAAATAGGAACTAAGTTTTATTTAAAGTTACATATTATTTTTGTTTGTATTACATTAATATGTATTTAAATTAATTGTGTAAATTGATTGTATTTTGGTGATTTGAACTTTAAACTGTGGATCGAGTGGTAATGTACTCTTACTTTGGAGTGGGGTAACTACTTTTCACTTATTATACATGCTTGAGACATGTTTGTAAGTGATTTTGAATTTATTGTTATAAAAATATTATTATTTGATAAACTTTCCATTAATAATATTGAAAATATTTTGTGAAATTTGGAGTCAAAGAGTTGATGCGTTGTAATGACAATGTTTGCAAGTACTTCTTGACAAATATTCTTGTAATTCTATTGTGATATTTGAGCATGAAATTATTAGTTGGAAAGTGCTGTGGATATTCATGTGTATATACATATATATACATTTGTTGATGACAAATTGTGCATATGCTATGATCGAGCTCTAGAAAATAATTATTATGATAGGGAGAGGTGGATATTGTTTTTGAAGGGAGGTTATTAAAGAGGAAATAAAGGGATAGATATCTATTATGTTTAAAGAGGAAATAAGGATGGATGACTTTTGGTTATACATTGGATAATCTTATGCCTATTGTACTATGAGGGCCCATGACACCCATTAATATTAAGGGGAGAATCCATAGTTCGGACTTGCGCTCTATGGATCTTGCCAATCCACATCACTTGAACGGTTAGCTAATTAGATAGCAACCAGTCACATGGGACGACACTAGCCCATGGGTTCAATCAGAGGAAATAAAACGAGAGAGTTACAAGAGGGATTCAATGTTTAAGAAAAGTCATCATGTTATTATTGATCCATATGACTTTTATGATTATTGTGATATATTTATGATGATGATGAATGATGATGATGATGTTGATATATATCTTGTGAAATGTGATTAGATATGACTGTTTGAATTGTTTGGAAAAACTGAATATGATTTATGAAATTATTTTTATATGCAATTAATTTTTTATATCTTATTGGCACTTGTTATGCCTTTTAAATTGGATTGCTGGTTGCTGATACTTTTGTCTCACTGAGCTATTGATGTATATTGCTATTATTATATGGCTCATATTTTGTTATACCCTTACTTGAGACACTTGAACTCATATTTTTTCTATGAATTACTATTAGATGGCAAGAGGCATATTATTGATACTAATATAATATTTTGGTAGATCCACTATGCTAATTTGTTTTATGTTGAACAAATTGGTATTGAGCCATCAATTTGATATTGGTATAGAATTCGAAAGTTTTGGTTCAATCAATTTGATATTAATAGTGTGAAATGTTATTTCTTGCTAGTTAATCTATATTATAAATTAAGAATTTTTGTAGCCATATTTAATTGTTAAAGTGTTGTTTATCGTATTAAGTAACCGGTTAAGAAATGTCGTTGTTACAAGTAGATTCTTTAATGCTACAAAATTACATGGTGACTGAAGGTTGTCGAAGTGTCCATTTGCATGAAGCTCCAGTCCTTCATCAAGAATCAAATACACCGTTATCCTGCATAACTAGCGTGAAGCAACATGCCTAATGTCACTCAGCTTTAAAGATCCAGTGGAAGTACACTTCAAAATTAAGGAAAAGAAAGTAATGATGGTTACTTTCTCCTAACGAGGGCACATCTTCTATTAGATTTTAATAAGGAAAAATAAGATTCATTTTGGAAAAAACTGAAAAATAGAGTTATAAAATTTGAATAAAAAATTTCTAAGAAATTTTAATTAAAAACTTCATACATGCTTATAAAAAACATATACATATCGCATTAATAAAATATGATGTATCAGAGACTAAGAGGCATTCATGGTCATCCAAGGCCTAAGGGCTAGATGACACAACGATGATGAGATACGCCTACGACCTAGTCCATGTTGCAACATCCTAATTTTTATTTAGAGGATTTAATTATTTTTAAGAAATAATTATATATTTTAAAAAAAATTTAATGGCCATTTAGAAATATAACATATGTTAAATATAATTTGTTGTGTACTGGGTCAAGAAGAATATGTTTAACGTGAAACATATGAATTAGAAAAAAATAATAATAAATGATAAACGAAAAGGATTATTTTGTAAAGGAAAAAGAGAATAAGAAGAAATGATAATAAAAGAGAAGAGAAGGAAATATAATATATATATATATATAAAAATAAATATATATGTGTGTGTGCAAGTTTTACTTTAAAAAGAAAAGAAAAAAAAGTAACAATATATATAGGCAGAAGGCCACGTATAGGGACTAGGTAGCTTAGTAACAAAATATATATATATATAATAAAAGGAATATATATAAAAAGGAGAAGGGCGGCTGTACACGTATATGTATATATTAAAGAAAACAAAAAAATGAATAAAAATAATAATAAAAGGGAAGGGGCTGCAACTTGTATATATATTGCACTCACATAGCCATTAGGTTTCTATTAGGTCTCCAGCATCCTCTTCTCTTCCCCTTTCCTCTCTCGCCGTCATTGCTCTTCTTGTACGTAAGAGTTTGTTTCGGGATCAATTAGATGAAAATTTAAGATTAGGGTTTGAGATGAATATTGAGTTTTGTCAAGAACTGTCCAATGAAAGAATAACTTGATTGTAGTTGGTGCTTTGTGACTTGAGCTTTCAAGAATTTTGGAGTTGAGGTAACCGATGTTAATTCATTTTATATGCTTTGCATGGATTGTAAGGTATTTTTGATACCTTAATTATGTATTACGAATCTTATCTCTATTTTTATACGTTCAATTTTAGTGAAGTGGGAAGTATTTTCTTTATATATATAAAGGATATGTT
>JANTPZ010103501.1:0-12721 GCA_025593235.1 Vachellia pachyceras
TATACATAAAGCTTGTGAGGTAGCTCGAAGGCGTCCGATGCAACATCGTTACATGTTTCAGAATTCTTAGTAACAATAGTAAAGTCACATTTAACATAATATATAAAAACATAAAAATATATATTACGGTTGTTGATTGCATTACTTCGCTGTTCATCTTATAAAAACTGTGAAGTATTTATTTTCCCTATCTTTACCTCTTTATATTTCATGATTTCCAAACTAATAGTGAAGTATAAAGCGTTATCTATTAACAAATCCGTAGTAGTGTCTCTTTATATGGAAATGACCAAAACCCCGAAAATGTCCCCATTGATTGTTGACAGCAAGAATGAGAGGAGAACCGAACCTTCTCTGTACCCGTTTGGTAACCCGTTAGATGAATAACTTTTGATCAAAATGTATTTTGGAAAATGATTTTTATCCATAATACATTTTGAAAAATGAGAACTTATTTAAAAAAACTTTGTAACAGTAACTTTTGGTGGAAAATAAATAGAAAAATAAATCTCGTTAAATAATATATATACATATATTTTTTATTTTATATTATTATAAAATTCGGGAAAATAAAATATTAAAAAGTAGGTAGAATGTCTTTATTCTGGTTTTCATCTTTATCCCTAATAAATACCATAAATTATTTTGCTAGCTAATAGCAAGGACAACCCTCGGTATAACACTAACAGTTGACTAATTATACATTATCTCTAGCTCTATGTATAAGATACAATTTTTGGGATGATCTCTGATGATATTTATAGGATACATGAGGTGTTAATCAATTTTCTTTTTCATTTGTACCCTCAATAATGACATGTTCACTACAATAGTAAGCAATGTTTTTTTTAAAAAAAATAAATTGCATTTTTCATATATTTTTTACTTTTAACCAATTGTTTATCATATATAAAGAACTGAAGGGAGCGAATTATTGCAATAGTTTCAAATTTTATTCGAGTTGTTTTTAGCATTTTTTATTGAAATTAAGTAAAATATTAAAAATTACTAGCTCTGTTTAAAAATTAAATTTTTTTACTTTATGTATATTAATTGCTTTCTCCAAAAGAATTTCCTACTTTCCTATATAAGCATTGAATAGGAGGCAATAAAAGGGGAAAAATTATAACAAACAATCAATGTAATATAAAAATGATCACAAATTCGGCAAAAAAAATGATCACAAAGCCCCTCCTCCAAATGCTTTATAAATAGGAATGGAGTTTGTAACATATTTCTCTGTCATATAGAACCTGAAGCGGTAAGTAACTGCTTTGAAACTTGTCCAGATTAATATTTATCCTTTAGGTGATGGCAAAGAGTTCTGGTGATTGAATAATACTATTTAAGTTATAATACTAGTCTGCTAGATGGAATACTACTATTTAAGTTTGAATACCTAAACTTTCAAGCTTTTTTTCAAATGAGTTCTGATATGGCTTCATACACATCACTCTCATCACATGCCCTCTTTAAAACTGTCCATATCCATCAACTACCACCACTCCAAATATAGATCATAGATGTGCAAGTAAGGGGGAAGATTAGCTTCGGAGATCTTTAATTCGTCATTTTGTACACATTGTTATTAATAGGGGTGTGTGTGTGTGTGTGTGTGAATCAATATACATATTTGCAAAAAAAATATATCAAAATAATTGTTGGTCCAAAGAGTTATTAGAAAAAATCAATTCCAATTAAAATTGTCGGCAAATCAAGTAACCAAAAAGTTACATCCACATAATTGTTGAATCTTTAAAACCATTCATAACTTTATTTCAAATACAGTTGCCTGAAAGATTAAACCAAAAATATAAACGAAAAATGAAAGATTTGGTCCTTTACTCTCCATTTTAGTCATTATATGTAACACACCTACAATTTTCAATGTTAGTCAATTTAATGTTGTGGCGTGAACTTTATCCCAAAAAGACTTGAAATTATTAAATGCTTAAAGGGTAAAATAACCTGTACGTTTTTTAAAATGGTTACTGGACAAACAGAAATTGTTGGGGCTATTTTGAACCTAGAAGTTTTGAAATGATGCATTTTTACTCTCATCGTTAAAAATGATAACGTTGATTGTCACAACTTCATAAATCAGTCAATTTTGACAATGAATGTTAACATTTTTTAACGGTGGGATCAAAATGTCTCATTTTAAAACTTTGGGATCCAAAATTGTCCCGACAACTTCTGTGTGCCTAGTACCCATTTGTAAGAATTTCCTCATTATTTTTACCCATTTACCCATTATTAAATATTGAATATAAATAATAATACTGATCACAATATTTATATACACATTATTTTAAAATTTGAAATTGATTACAATATGCATCATGCATCGATTGTATGTTAAACACTTTTTACAAGAGACATTTTTTTTTACATTACATAAAATTTGAAGAATGAACTATACGAATGACACATTTTGTGCATAGCACGACTTAAAGTAACGTAAATATGATTATAAATTTCTAGATCGATATATTAACTAAAAGATGGCTTTGTAACACATATAAGCTAGGGTACAAAACGAAGAAGGAGCAACATGTATATATCGGGTTAATGTTGTTATCAGTCCTTATATTTTGATCAAATTTTAATTTTAACTCTTATAGTTTTAAATAGTTGGTTTTATCCCTAAGCTGAAACATATATCAAGTTCTTATCAATACAAGGATCAAAACCAACAATTTTAAGACTACAACGATCAAAGCTAAAAGCCGATCATATTGTAAAGACGGATAATGATACTAACCACACACATGTTTTAAATAGTTGAAGATAATGATGGAAGTCGCTTGTGATACTCCGAGAGAGCCCACATTGGAAATGCATTTCTATACATTGGGTAATGTAACATGCAGTGTTTTAAAGATGCTCCTGCCAATTCCTAAACACAAGTCCACAACCACTTATTAATTATTAATTCATATAACAATTAATTCACATTCTTCAATTTGATTTTTATATATATCATGAAGAAATTAAATAAACTCACCTGTTGTGGCCAATCCCCGTTTTCTAATTGAGAATTGATTAGGAATTTCGCTCCAACATGAAGATGAGTTGGGTCTCTCTCTGCCTATCCGATTTAACGACAAAAAATTAGTTAAGTTTGATTAGAACCTATATGTTAATATATTCCCTACTGTCCAAAATATTAGAAGCCGTCTAGAATAAATAATTGGTTTATAGTATCAGTCATACATAAAGGGTTACTACTGATTATCATTTTTCAATTTATCGCTTTTTGTCGATTATAGGCATTGGATATAAAAAGAAGAAGAAGAGAAATGTTTTTAGACAAAATTAATGAATTGATAATCTTCTTAAATTCCAAAAGATGGTTGAAAGTGTGCTGTTGACTTACTTGCCCAGCGTGAATAAGACCCATCATAGCCCAAGCTGTTTGTACTACATGTGATCGCTTTCCTTCAAGTGGAACAAATTTCTGCAAAATTCATAATCAATATAAACTAACCACATGAACTAAAGAAAATAATCAAACAAGAATTAAACTGAGAGAACAACCACGTAAGTTATATATCAATTTATATAAGTCATACAAATTGATTTAAAAAATATTAATATATCAGCTAATTAACTTTCTTAATTTAAAAAAAGTTAATTGACTTTTTATATAAAAGACTTCAGGTAGGTAGCATTATTGAATGAATTAATTATATTAAACCTTTGTAGCACAAGAAAGATAGCTCTCCCCCCATCCACCATCCTCATTTTGTATTGTACAAAGAAAATTGACAGCTCTACGAATGGTTTGAGACTTGTCATAGGTGTGGCCAGCTGCAGCAAGTCCACCAAGCGCAAACATGGTTCCGTAAATGAAGCATATTCCCCAATTTCCATACCATGAACCATCTTCTGTTTGCATCTCTTTAAGGTATCTTATAGCATTGCTAATAAAATTCTCAATCTCTCTCTTCCTATGTGTTGGATACATCTCTTTAAACAACACTAAAGCCTGTATTGATGACCCTGTGCATTCAACAGCTTCATGTTCAACAACAATGTCTTCCAAAAATTCTATGGGATTCAAAACCTGTGAGATAGTAATCCACGCAAGAAAATTATAATGCGTTATTGAACGTCAAATGCCTTTAGATCTATTGAAAGTTTCCTCGTAAGTGGGAGGTCACACCCATACAGGGTCATTGGTAAGCAACACTTACCTCTAACCACTCTTGTCCTTTGATTGGTTCCCAGGCTGTTACACCACCTCTTTTACTCTAATTAAAAATAAATCATAATCTGGTTGTATCAAAAATTGTGGAATAGCCATTGATTGATTCAAATTCAAAAGTACTCACCTGAAGGGATAATATTATGTTGACAGAATCGTATAATCTCTCAGGTTCCACATGTTTGCCCACAACCTCTGATGGTAGCTTTGATAGAAGAAGACAACACTGAAACAAACAATAACATCATCATATGGTGATTAATTAACAACATACAAATTAAGTAGTTAACATTAGGATGACATAATATATAATTAACCAGTAGAGATCACCTTCAAAGCTTCTGCTGTGCAATCTGAAACCTGCACTCCTTGGTCTCTATCAGAGAAGGCCCATGCTCCTTTAGAAATGTGGCGATACATGCTCTTGAAGTCACCAGAAGGGTTCTCTTCAACCTAACCAGCAGATTGTTATTTGTCATTAGAAAATTATTAAGTATATGGTTCACTAGTGTAAATGCATATATATAGATTTTAATGCGCGCATATATATATATTGGCATGTATATGAATCTCTGTCTAGATGACTGGTGAATCAACACTAATGAATAGGATTCTTAGTTAGAATGAACAAAACCTGAGATTCCTTAATGAAATAATGTCCTCTTGCAAGTGTTGGAGCAATATCCTCAATAAGATCAGTGGCAACCAAAGCTTGAATGGCAAAGCCAGCATCCCATGTTTGGCTTCCAAAACTCTACATAAAAATATCCAACCTCCGACTTTTATTATGCTGTTTAATTAACAATAAATTAAACGTTATTCAATGAAAACAAAAATTTAATTATAGATTAAATTAACTTTGAGTGAAAAGAAATTATGTATGTATGTGCGTCTGTATGTATGTTAAAACCTGCATCGTCATTCCATCTTCTGAAAGCCATAAATAATCAGGAATCCTAGCAAGTTGCTTCTTGAAGGCATCTCCGTTTGGATCTTCAACCCAGCAAGCAATCGTACATAGTGACTGTGACAAACATATATATATATATAGAAGAGTATTAGTATTTCCTAAAAATTAGAATTATACTCTTAATTATGGTTTATTTATTAAAAATATAGAAATCCAACCTTCTCCACACATGCAGCAGTTATGTATCGAGTATTCTCATCTTCATAGTGAACATGTTTCATTGTTACTTGAAGGGCCTTTTCTCTAATCCACTTGTTGAGAGGCCAACGAGTAAGAAGTGGTTCAGTTAATACATAAAGACTATCCCAGATAAGGTCTTGTATCAAGGGATGGGGACACAGAAGATCCTCCTATGATAGGTACATAACAATTTTCATTAGTACGTGTGATAGTGGGGGCAAACAACTAACTAGCTAAATATTATTATTATTATTATTATTATTATTATTGGAGACAATATATAGGACACCTTGGCACAAAGGTGGCGAGCTTTGCTCCAATTAATTTGGTCGTAAGGTTGAAGATGAAGTTCTTGTCTCAGCTTAAGAATAAGTGGTGTAATGGGACCCACAAACCTTTTTCCATATAAGTAAGACATGGGCATGTAGACTGATCGGCAAAAGTACCACATTTTAGCTGCATTCATTAATCGAGGAAGAATAGTGAACAAATCATTGGTTAGTGATAACTCGAACACAACATTGAAGTTGATCAATAGTCGTATAGTTCTATACGGCTTAATATTTAGTACTCCCTCTGCGCTTGTTTATCCGACTCTACTCATTACTTAATTCTTAATACAAGAACCTTTAAAAAGTTAAAAAAGATTACATTTGATTAATTCACTTGATCTCACTAGAGTAGAAAATAAGGCCTTACAAAAAGAACATGGAATAAGAGTGAAACGAGGTTATGTTAGATAACCCATATGATAGATAGGTCAATGCCTGAAAACTTTCTTTACGACTCACATAAAACTAAAAGCTTGGCTTGTTTAAAAGACCTTGTAAAAACTTCAATACATGGTTTTAAATGCCTTAAACATATACATGCGCAGCCTAATTTAATTGCACTAAAAGTATCCTAAATTTTCCTGAATCATCTATGTGTGTACATATAAACCATTAACTAACAATAAGATAACTAGAATTCGATAATGATAAAAATATTTTTATATATTTATATATGTTTTTATGTATATATGTTGATAAATAGGCATACCCATATAAGGTTTACTGGCCAAGCTTTTATAAAAATTGGCCTCACCAAAAGGATAGCATGACCTAGCTAGTTAAAGCTAGGTCTCGCTATAACCTTGAGCATGACCTGGCTCATTTAATAAATAAACCAGGTTAAGCCCAAACTTAAGGACCTTCATAAGCTGTTAATAAGTTGTTTCACCTATTTTCACTTTTAAAATATAGGAGGTATTTGTTTTTACCTGGATGCATGGGAAAGACTGGGGGCAAGAGCCAGAATTCAGGAGGCATTGGGTTGCTTCCTGTCCATTCATATAAACCAAGTATCTATATATATATAAGGGAATATTGTTAGGTGATGATTGATGTAACAAAATTGAGAGGGATTAAATGAAACCATCCTTCATTAATTAAAGAAGTTTTCGACAAGAAACATACACAAAGCCAAGTCTTTCCCCAAGAGGGTATGTAGGTGACACCACCATGATCAAGAATCCATTTTTGAGCTCTAATAACACAAACATTATTTTCTTCTTCACCTCCAAGAATGCGAATGCATATGTAGCTTAGTGCTGTGGAGAACATGCAACTAGGACTCTCTCTATGCAACCCCCACCCTCCATCTTCATTCTTCATTTTCATCCATACATATATATATGTAACGTTAATCAGTTCAATTCAAATTTAGAACTTGATAAGTTAATAAATTGAAATAGTTTTGAATTGAAACTTCACCTGTTGATTGTATAAGAAACGTAGGATCTCCTTCCGGTACTCTTCAGGAAACACAGTATCAAGATGGCCAGTAATATATATTACAAATACCTGCACCATTCGCCACTTTGAATTTTGATTAATTTTAACTGCCTTTTGTTCATAGTGTGTGTAAGAGTCTACAATATACGTCATTTGGGGAGGAATTCATAATTATTTGTCAATTTTATGCATGTAATTAATGTTTATAAATGCTGCTCATTCAATTTTTTTCTGTTTCAAAACCTCATTTCATATGAGTAAAAATTAAAAAAAAATCATCTTCAGAAGTTTAATCAGTTAACTAACTGTCATTTCTTAGTTTTAATAAATTAATTGAAGTGATTTATATTGTGAATCGAATGAAGTGATGAAGGGCGTATATAACATTCAACTAAGAATTGAAATGAAAATGAATGGAAACATGCTACTGCCTCGGGTCACAACTCTCAAATAAATAAGTGAGATAAATGATTTACTTTAATTTGATTTTAAATATAAAATCTTGATCAATTCACTGTATCTATAAAATTTATAATTATTTTTTAAAAATATCCTTATTCATTATATATATAAAGGGGATTTTCATCTATGAGTAATTTCAATGCACATGATTAAATTAAAATGATAGCTAAAAAATCAACACACATTAATTATAAATAACTAAATGAATTAACTTTTTTAATATCCATAAATTAGTTATATGTTCCTCAGGTAAGAAGAAGAGGAAGTATATATAGGCATGTAGGCTGACCAAAGGTTGAATATAGAAAAGGGGTCCGGCAATATGAGCAGGCCAATGGCCATCGCTTGCTTGTATTGCGCACAAGTAATTGGCTGCTCTTTTCACTGTGTTCTTAACTTTCTCACAAGTTATTTCCTCTTCATCCTTTATCTTCACGCTTGCTATTGCTTGTTTGAAATTCTTCTCTCTCAAAAACTGCATCACATTAATCAAACAATTGTTTAATAATTACTACCACGAAAAACGAAATTAGCAAGCAGGCGTTTTTCATGTTTATTTTTTAGCCATTTCACATCTATTTTATGAGAGACATTAAAAGTATTTAAATGTGACATTCTTTCTAAAAACGACATGAGTGAGAAGTAAGGATCTCATGTCCATTTAAAAAAAAATATGGACATGGAAAGTTAGATCTGGCGACAATTTTCTGAACAAAGTGAGATCGTCTGTTGCACATTGAAGATGCAATAAATAGAGAGGTGAGATGGCCCATTCCCTATTGAAGATGCAATATATATATATATTAAAAAACCCATTTGGGTGGTGATCCCACTGCCTACACTGCTGTATTCACAAAGAATCAGACACATCAACTTTGATTAAGTTGGAACAACCCTTACTTGTTGATTCAAGTGTACGATAAATGGTAAAAATACAAACTACTTTGGATGACATAGAAGTAAACTAATTAAGAAAAGAACACTATACAATACATCAAATATAATTGTGTTTGACGAGAAAAAAATCTGCTCAGAAAGAAAAAATAGAGAAGAGAAGGAACCTGAAATCTCCAGAGGAGATCACCACAGGCTCTGAAACGTGAGCGATTAGAGGAAAAGTTACGACGAGCAGCTTCAACTTCATCTCTCTCCTCATGGCTTCCATCTTCAGCCTGAAACTCCCATGTCTGCCTCCCCACAAAGTTATTTGTGCTGAATATATACGGATCATTCCCTCCCTCTGCTATCTTCAGCCTCCACATCTTCCTCAGCTAGCAACTCCGATAACAGCAGCAATATATATATGTCTATATATATAATATCCAAGCACCCACACACCTAAGCACATACACTTGATTATTTATAATAAGATTGAAGCTATAACCGCACCACACCGACGTGTTGGACTTTTTTTTTTGTGTGCCAAATTTACTAATTGCCTCTACTTTAAAATGATGACTAATAAAATATTGGTCCAGCCAGTAAGAATTGACTCACAGCCATAAGGTCATGCCTTCTAATTTCATGGCCGATGTTATAACCTTATTAATGACATCTATAAGTATCTTTGTAAATGCTTTCTCAACTTGAAAGCATGCCCTAACCTGCAGTCCAACTCATCTAAACTTGTTGGTTAAAAATTGATGAATGCACGTAGATAAGGATGCTGTTAACGTACATAGGTGCAATGCAGTAAGGTTTAGAGTTTGAAAGTTGAAATAATCCGAGTGATATAAGTGCAGTTATTTGGAGGCCATGGGCTCATATATTAGTTTGATGTCGATAGCCACATGATATTAAATTTAATCTTTTAAGGTGAGGGCCCACCTCAGCAACTTGATACCGGGGTCCTTGAGTGTCCCACATGCATTGCACTACAGCTTGGGCCTGGCTTATCCAATGAAACCAAACCTAACGCTTTAATTAATAATGTTCAATTAAAAGAAAAGGTTGTATTAAGAGAATAGAAGGAAGAAAGGGGACATTGATTGTAATAAAGGTTCAAAGATTCACACACACACATGTCGTAGATTAAAGTAAACAAAAGACATGACAAGCAATCGAAGATTGATTAAACTGTATACAGATTTGATGGTAAGCTTATGAAGCTTTAAGTTGGTAGGTACTAAGATTAAAAGCATGGGGGCAAATCAAATGAGAGGAATTAGTGAACACACACACACACAGAGTATGACGAAGAAGAAACCTGAAATCGCAAGGAGATCACCACAGGCTATGCCTATGAAACGTGAGCGATTAGAGGAAAAGTTACGACGAGCAGCTTCAACTTCATCTCTCTCCTCTTGCCTTCCATCTTCAGCCTGAAAATTCCAACTATTACGAAATATGGAGATGATTATAATTCAGGAGAAATTACAGCCCTCCTTTGCAACCTTCGTAAATATGTACTTCAAGCTATAGAATCTCCAGCGTTACATTTGCACATAATCTACCTTTTTTTTTTGCCATTTTGAGAAATAAAGAAGCCTATAATTTGTGGCACGGACAGAGACAATACGAAAGGTTTAGTGGTTGAAACATTAAGTCCAAATGGGACATTTGCAATCAATTTCAGCTCCAACTGCCACCCACTTCGTAATAAAACTTGGAAAATGACAAAAAAATCTGAAAATTTGCAAAATCTCAAATCATTTATTTTCCGTAAAATTGGCTCTGAATTCCTTATTAAAATAGTTAATACTTTATTAAAAATAGGGAAAACCCTGATTTAAAATTTTACGATTTACAAGATTTTTCTGTGAACAAATGCGTATATAACTAACTCATATCCTCTTATCTTTTTTTTCTTGGCCTGAACATATCCACTTATCTATCGTCAACTCTATATAATACAGGCCGATCAAAGAGTTTATATCTGTCTACAACATTTGCTTTTCAAAATAGTGCCGATCAAAGAATTTCTAAAAAAATTAGAACATTATATAGAACTATAAATAACTATGTATCATGAAAAGGAATTAGAGGCTAAAAATATTTAGGAAGGGAAGCTGTACTTAAGAAGCTAAATTATAATGAATAGAAGTTGGCATACATAAAGCTTGTGAGGTAGCAAGAAGGCGTCCAATGCAACATCATTGCAAACTTTACGGTTCTTGATAACGATAGTAAAGTATGGTTTCACAATTAAGATAATAAAAATAAATATATCAAGGTTTTTTATTGTACCGTGAGGTATTTGTTGCAATTCTTCACCTTTAATATTAAATATTGTGAAGTATTTATTTTAGGTATCTCCACCTCTTTATATTTCGCGGTTTCATTTTTAATTGTGAAATATAAAGCGTTATTTATTAACAAATCTATAATAATAACGTCTCTTTTTGTATGGAAATGGCCAAAACACAGAAGTGTCGCCATTGATTGTTGACCACGAGAATGGGAGGAGAGCCAAACCTTCTTTATAGACAAAGGCACAAGAGGATGGCCCTCCCTGTTTCTCATTGTCGGTTAATATGTTAATTATAACTGTCATATATACTCTTAGTAAATAATGGTATTTTCCAAAAATGAAATGCATTTTTCATATATTTATTGCTTTCAATGAATTTTTATCTACATAATTCTGTTATTTATATCTTATGTAAAGAACCGGAGGGAGTGTATTATTGCAATAGTCTCATATCTCATTCAAGTTATTTTTAGTTTTTTAATTAAAATTGAGTGCAATCTAAAACTTTATCAGCTCTGTTTAAAAATTAATTTTTTACTTTATCTATATTAATTACATTCTTCAAATAAAAGGGAAACATTATAATAAATAATCAATGTGATGCCTTATAAAAATGATCACAAATCGCCTCCTCCAAATGCTTTATAAATAGTAATGGAGTTCGTAACTTATTTCTCTCTCATATAGAGCTTGAAGCACTAACTAATGCCCTGTTTGGTACGTAGAACTGATTTTGATGGAATTGGAAGTGGAAGTGGAATTAGAAGTGAGATTAAAAGTATGTTTATTATGCTGGAAGAAGTGGGTATTATTTTAATTTAATATTTATATTTATAACTTAAAAAGACTGATATACCCCTCAAAGAAATTCTCCTTTTCCCAGAAAATTCCCCTCCCCTACAGCAGCAAATCCTGACAAGCACAGGCGTCATTGGCCACCGTCGTCTCCATCACTGAAGCACAGGCGACAAGCACATACTGATATAACCACTATCGGCCACCGTCGTCTCCACCGTTGTCGCCATCGTCGTTGCAGATTGTCGAGACACAGAGATTCTGAAGCTCATCGAGAGACAGATTCTAAAGCTTGTCGTCCTCGAAGATCAAAGCATAACGAAGATCGAAGCTTTCCACCGCCGTCGTCGCAGATCATCAAAGATCGAAGCTCCTCGTCATCGAAGATCGTTGAAGCTCATTGCCGTAGCTGATCGAAGATCGAAGCTCGTCATCGTTGAAGCTCGTCATTTTCTGGTTTCATTCTCTGTTCACCGTTCCTGCAAGGCTTCGTCGATCACCAAGTTCCCTGTCCTCCACTAAGTTCGCCGTCATCGTCCTTCATTGACTTTGTCATTCGCCATCGGTAAGGGTAGAGGTGGAAATGAGGCTGTTGGAACTCGGTTCCATGAGCAAGTGGTTGGAATTTTCATGGAACTGGGTTCCACCAAGAACCCAGTTCCAACGTACCAAACGGACGCACACATGCTAGTTCTCAGCCTTCGGTTCCCACGTACCGAACGGAGTGTAATTGCTTTGAAACTTGTATAAATTATACGTCCTTTAGGTGATGGCAAAGACTTTTGCACATGCTAGTTTGCTAGATGGAATAATACTATTTAAGTTTCAATACCTAAATTTTAAAGCGTTTTTAAATAAGTTGTGATATATATATATATATCAATATACATGCTATATTTTAGAATTATAATATGTCCACATGCTTAAATAATTAAATTATATACATGTTAGTCTTGCTGATATATATATATATACAGTGGCGGAGCCAGGACCCTGGACCAGTGGGGGCAATTTTTTATTTTCAAACAAATGACAACAAGCTTACAAGTGTAAATAATTTGAGTGGGTTCAAATATTAAAAATCAGTGGGTGCAAAATAAAAATCTAATAAGCATTTATATATACCCCGAAAAATTGAG